>CM018031.1:11500061-11745061 GCA_008638375.1 Nyssa sinensis
CGTGAATATACGGGAGTGCTATAAGACTATACTACTATTACCTTTACTCGTCAAAAATGTCCAATCTCTAGCCAGAGTCTCCTACCTCTTGTCCTCTGTATCATTCCCTAAAAAATATATGTAAATAAGAGTGAGCTACACCAAGTTCAGTAAGTAAGTCCCCTACTCTGCCATGTATACAAGATCTGAAAGGAAACTAAATAACAAGGATATAATAGCCAGTCACTATCATAGCAAGAATCATAGCTCATCAATGAATATCAACTGATCAGGAGTAATAAACACAATCATAGCTCATCAACGTATATCAATGATCAAGGATACAAATGGTAATTAAAGTAACAATTATGGCTCATCAAAGAATATCAATGATCAGGAGTAATAACAATCAGAGCTCGTTAATGAATCTCAAATAATCATAGAACGTACTCAATAAACGCTGAGTAACTACCTGATCATTCATACAAGGACATGATCAGACAATGAGTCTCAATAAAAAGATAGTGATGTCAAAGCTGGTGGATGCGTGAATCTACGGTGCCCGGCTACCCCGTGTGCATAAGCACTGAGCTCAATCTGTAAATCTAGTCCCCATACTCGGGACTGCTACCCACACCCGGGGCAATACTGTAAAACTAGTCCCCATACTCGGGACTGTTACCCCACACCCAGGGCAATACTACGCATCCAGATGGAGTTGTGACTAAGCACAAATCCGGCACTGATAAAATATCAAGATCATGCTACTCCACGGGAAAGAATGTGGAGCGTAACTGGTTCAAGGCAACATAATATAACTATAGCTTTTTACGGCTATGTTACCGGGCTGTCGAGAACAACATCTGGCCCCTCTTGGCTCTATGTACTAGTGTACAGAATGTTCCTTTGTACAAATGTGCGAAATCTCATGATTAGGATACAACATCATCAAATGATATGGAAATCAAGAGCAAGATACAACATCATGTCTAAGCTATTTCACTGAGAAGCAATATCACATAGTGGAATCATAAAGAATCTGATATGATAAATAAGAATACAAATGCGTATAGAAAAACTGTGACATGGCTAAGAATGTACTACATGCAGAAGTCGGGTATTACTTACAACTGTTATGCTTATCTTCATGTATAGATATCCTGATAGTTTCCAGATACTTCAGGCACATCTTTGCATATCCTGAATAATCATTAATCACCGACAGATCAGAATTCATCTATTCATAACTTATCTATCATCTTAAGAATCTATCAGATGGCTTAATTAGGTCCATTGGCCTATTACCCATCTATTGGGTTTCTACTTATGCTATTAAATTCCTTAAGTAGGGTTCATAGCTTTCCTAATTATAATTTAAGTCATTTGGACTTTATTCGTTATCAATTAAGCACTTATTTAATCTTAGGGGCAAAATGATAATTTTATCATTCTTGCCCCGGACCCTATCGTGGTCCTTAGAATATTCCATATATCTCGTATATAAATTTCTAAGTCTTTTGAACTTCATTTAGCATCTGCTTTTGATTATCGGGATACATCAATCATTTTCTATTTTATACTTTGAGTGTTTTTGAGTCTTATTTAGCTCCTCACTTTACATAATTCTATTTATGACAGTTAATTTTATCAGATTGGCCTTCATTCGTCCTTTATTTTGTATTTCCCGTACATCAGGGGTATTTTAGGCATTTCATATTTTCTGATATTCTAACCCCGAATCATTATTTAGTCATATATATGAGTTCACAATTATCTGGGCCTCCATTGTTATCGATTTCGCTTATTTTGGACTTTATTTCGGTTTCGTACGGTATTAGGGTATTTCCATAATTTTATGCTTTTACGTGTCATATTTTTCGGATATCTCGTTTGCTAAATCGGACTCCAACATTAAGTCCAGAATGTCCGACATAGTCAAAATACATTATTCACTTGTTCAATTTGGGCGTCGGGTTATATTTTCTATTAATTAAATTAATTTAATATTATTATTATATATTATATATATTTATTTTACAAAAATATAACAGCAGGGCGTGGTTGGCACAGTGGCCACGCGTGTGGGTATGCAACAAAGGGGGTGGGGTTTCGAGTCTCAGGGGCGGCAGCCCCTTTTATTTTTCAAGTCTTTCCAGATCCAAACGGTGGATAGTGGAACTATTTATGGATAGACTATTCTGATATTCCAATTTCAATTTGTTATGTTGGTAACCAAATAGGGCTGAATTTCATTTTACAACTAGTCTCAAAACGACACAGCTTCATGAATCTAGAGTTGCGTTCGGCTGGGTCCCGACCCGACCTGACCTGGGTCCAGCCCAACTAGCTAAAACAACCCACGTTTTTCCCATCTTCTTCTCTGGCAAGAATTCCGGCGCCGGTCACCGGAACTGCTTGCAGTTCCTTCATTTTTCTCATGGTTTTTACGTCTGATTTTTAGATCTTTTTACACTAAATTAATTCTAAGGCCTTCAGTTATTTATTTAAAGCAGTTTTGGCCCCTAAACACCTCAGTTTCCGACACCCATTTAGTTTTCCGACCACTGTATTCCTGATCCTAACTTGGTTATTTTTAAACCAACTTTTATGATTCCAAGTGTGATAGAATCCTGACACCATTTACTACCTTATTGCATGTATAGGATTAAGTTTAGTTCAACTTCTGTTTTTGGCCTGTCTTGACAGTGAGTTTACAGAGACTGGTTCTTGTTTTTCTTTCAATTTTTCTACAATTTTGGTTCCTAAGAGTCTGAAAAACACACTAGGAAAACAATTAAGCACATACCTTAATCTCAGCTCAGCTTTCCTGAAGCTTTTCTTCTTCCTTCCATGGCAGCCTTTCACTGTTACCACAGCTTTTTCTCTCTCTCTCTCTCTCTCCCTCTCTTCTTTGTCTCAGTGTTTGGCTTCTATTTGATTGAGCTTTCTGTTTGTTGTCCCAGTATACAACTATATATATATAGTTGGTGGTGGAACAGTCGAGATACTTGTGGAGGGGTCCAATATATATATATTTTTTTTCCTGTTGTCGGTTGTAGCCTTTTACGTTGCCAGAAGCTTCATGCTAGAAGCTTCTTGGTTTTTCTCTTACATTTTATATATACAGGCTGATAACACAGCCATTGTGAGTCAAATATGTCGGCTGCTTCTAACTTCCAGCAGCTTCTTTTTGTTTTCTGCTTTTGCTTCTTTATATATATATATATATATATCATTATATATACCTGGCAGTTTCTTGGAGGTTCTTATATATATATATGTATATATATCTATTTCTTTCGGTTGCTTCTCAAACGTTCCAGCAGCTTCTTCATGGATACATATAAAGATATGGATATTTTATTATATGTATATAGTCTGCACTTGTACATATACATGTATGTACATGTATTAATATATATATATATATATATTTATGTCTTTTTCTGGTGCTCATTGAGATATTTTATAATATGGGATATTTTTATTTCATAGAATATTAAAATAGTGGTAAAGTTGGCATAAAGCTGGGTTCAATATCATTATTATTTATTTTGCCAATATTGGATCCCTGATTATTCTTTATTTTATATTGTATTTTATTTTCATAATTCAGTCTCGGTATTGGTCCCATTTATCTATTCGAATACTCGGTTGACCGGGTTATCAATTTCCCGAGCATACATCATTTTTGATGATTTTGGATTTATCTCATATTTTTTTGATAATTTATCCCATTCATGTAGGCTCGGTTACTGTTTTAGTCCTATCGGATTTTTGGGGTATTACACCATCTCTGGTAAAGGTCCCATTTCTGTTTATTCATCTGTCTCCCCCATTTATTTTGCACGTCTTTAACTTTTCTACTAATTTTCTCTCTATTAGTAGTATCACCAAGTTGTTGAATTGTAGTGACTTTCTTTTATACTCATTGTCTTTTTTAGGACTTGGATACAAAGAAAACGATTGGTAGTGTTAGTGAGAATGGTGGTCTATACCTCTTGGATTTCCCAACTTTTGGGTCTATTGGGCGAAGACTGGCTTTTTCATCTGCAAGTTGCGGAGCTGTTTCTTTAGTTGATCAGCTCATTCGATGGCATCAACATCTTGGTCATCCTCCTTTCTCATTATTGAAAAAATTGTTTCCAGATTTATTTTCTAAATTGAGTGTTTCTCAGTTTAATTGTGAAGTGTGTGAACTTTCTAAACATAGTCATGTTTCATTCCCTCCTAGTTTGAATAAAAGCACTTCACCTTTCGCTATTGTTCATTATGATGTATGGAGCCCTTCTTGTATCACCACTTTGTCTGGTTATCGGTGGTTTGTTAGCTTCGTTGATGATTATTTTCGTGTTACATGGATGTACTTAATGCGAGAAAAGAGTGAGGTTGTTACTTGTTTTAAAAAAATTCATAGCATAGTTTTCACTCAATTTGATGCCAAAGTTAAGGTGCTTCAATCTTATAATGGGGGTGAATATATTGATGGTCCATTTAATTTGTATTGGACTATGCATGGAATCATTCATCAAACTATTTGCGGTAGCACTCCACATCAAAATGGGATAGCTGAACATAAAAATCCTCACTTGTTAGAAGTTGTTGGAGCCCTTCTATTTACTGTGCATGTTCCTAAGACTTATTGGGGGGATGTTATACTTACAACAACTTACCTCATTAATTGAATGTCTTCTCGAGTGTTGAATTTTAAATCTCCACTCGAGGTATTAGGTGTTTCATCATCTGTGTTTCCTATTTCTCCTCATGTGTTCAGTTGTGTTTGCTTTGTGCACATTCATGGTACTCGGAAAAGTTGGATCCCAAGGGCTCTAGAATGTGTCTTCTCGGGTTATTCTGCCATTCAAAAGAGGTATCGATGTTATCATCCCCCTACTAGGCGACGTTTTGTAACCGTGGATGTCACCTTTTTTGGAGTCTACATCTTACTTTCCAAGTCTGAAGACTATTCTTCAGGGGGGAGAGTGGTAGTGAAGAATTGTCTCCTCCTTCCCATTCTCCTTCTTCTTCCTCTTTGACTCCCCAACCTATTCCTCAGTTTGAATTTCCAGTTTGTGAGTTGCATAAGGAGAAACATGATGCAAATAGTAAGGAGTTGTTAACCAGTATCAAGAAGGAAAAAGAGGGAGACCACTGCACTTCCTAATGCTAACTGTCAATTGGATTCTTCAAATCCAAGTAATGATTCCTTATCTCCTCTTACTCTTGATGATACTAACCTTCCTATTGCAGTTCGTAAAGGAGTTCGTTCTTGCACTCAACATCCTATCTCCAACTTTGTGTCTTATCAATCACTCTCACCTTCCTTTCGTGCCTTTGTCTCTTCTTTGTCTTATGTATTTGTTCCTTAGGGTTGGAGAGATGTCTTTGGAGATCCCAAATGGAAGACAGTTATGGTAGAAGAAATGAGAGCTCTTCAAAAGAATGACACGTGGGAACTTGTGACTCTTCTTGAAGGGAAAAAAATTGTTGGGTGTCTATGGGTATTTACTATAAAACACAAGGTAGATGGATCAGTAGAAAGGTGTAAAGGTAGATTGGTGGCTAAAGGTTTCACTCACACCTATGGCATTGATTACCAAAAACTTTTGCACCTGTGGCTAAGATGAATTCTATTAAAATATTACTCTCCTTGGTAGCTAATTTGGGATGGTCTCTTCAATAACTAGATGTGAAGAATGTTTTCCTTCATGGTGATTTGGAAGAGGAAGTGTATATGGATGTTCCTTCTAGTTTTCTAACTATGTTTCTCGAAGGAAAAGTTTGTAAGTTGAAAAGACTCCTTATGGCTTGAAATAATCTCCTAGAGTTTGGTTTGAAAGATTTAGTAAAGTTATGCAAAAAGTATGGGTATAAGCATGGTCAGGCTAATCACACCCTTTTCATTAGACATTACTAAGGGAAGATTATTGTGCTCATAGTTTATGTGGATGATATAGTCATAACCATAAATGATGTTGAAGAAGTACATGCTTTGAAGTCCTTGGCTAAGAAGTTTGAGATAAAGGATCTAGGTGACTTGAGATATTTTCTTGGAACAGAGGTTGCTAAGCGAAAGTATGTGTTAGACTTGTTAAAGGAGACTGGAATGCTCAGTTGCAAGCCTTGTGATACTCCGATTGAGCCAAATCATATTTGGCGAAGATAGTGATGGTACAGTTGTTGATATAGGTAAGTACCAAGGAATTATGGGTAAAATTATCTATCTTTCACATACTCGGTCAAATATTGCCTATGTTGTACGTTAATTCATGCACTCTCCTCGGTTATCTCATTTAGAAGTAGTTTTTAGAATTCTTTGGTATTTGAAGTCAGCACCCGGGAGAGGTTTGTCATTTTCCTGACATAATCACCTAGAGTTAAGAGTCATATACAGATGTAGATTGGGCAAGGATCAGTTCGGAATATCCACATTTGGTTATTGCACTTTTGTTAGAGGCAACTTGGTGACTTAGCGTACAAAAAAGAGTCAGTAGATATTGCCTCTATTGTAAGTGTGGTAAGTTTATTTATGCACTCTCCTTGGTTATCACATTTAGAAGTAGTTTTAAGAATTCTTTGGTATTTGAAGTCAATACTCGAGAGAGGTTTTTTATTTTCTAGACATAATCACCTAGAATTAAGAGTCATATACAGATGCAGATTGGTCACGATTAGTTCAAGATAGAAGATCCACATTCGGTTATTGCACTTTTGTTAGAGGCAACTTGGTGACTTTGCATACAAGAAAGAGTTAGTTGTCGCCAAATCCAGTGTTGAGACAGTTTAGAGCTATGGCACATGGGGTGTGTGAGCTTTTGTGTTTAAAGATTATGATAAAAGAGCTTGGTTTTGATTCGAGTGATTCAATGAGACTTTATTGTGACAACAAAGCAGCTATTAACATTGCTCATAATCCAGATCAATATGATCGAACCAAGCATATTGAAGTGTATTGGCATTTCATTAAAGAGAAGGTGAGATATGATATTATTTGCACTCTGTTTGTGAAGACTAGAGAGCATTAGCTGATGTTTTGCCTAAAGGAGTGTCAAGTAAGGCTTTTCATGGATAGGGATGGCAATTCGTGTTCGCATGTTGTGTCAGGACACATATTTTGAAAATAGTGTTTACTTGAACACGACCCAATTAACTAATTGTGTCAACTTCTTCGACACGAATGCGACTCGTTTATTAAACATGTTAACACGACACGATTTGATTAACCCGTTTAATAAATAGGTCATGTCAAATAGAATGACTCGATCTGACATGATACAAACAACTTGTTTAGACACGAATAACCTATTTAACACAAATAACTTGTTCAACACAAATGATCTATTTGAATAAATTATATATCATTCTGATTCAAATTAGAATATATAGCTCAATCAAGTCATTCTTTTACAAATTACAATTTAAATAATAAAAGAAAACATCCACCACTTATTAACATGCATTGTTCAAATCAAAATAAATTTTTATTGGAAATGATATTTCATCTATGTTCAAAACCAAATACATTTATAAAATCAAACTAAATATAGATACAAAAAAGTCCTTCCAAAAAGATGTTAAACAATCATTCGAAAAAGATTTCAAAAAAAGATGTTAGCTAATTTATGTTTCTTACTACAAAATTATTTTATAAGAATAATTAATAAAGTCTAGTTTAATAATATTATTTTAGAATATTTAAAGGTATTACAAGCCTATTATGGTTAATTAATATAGTCTAGTTTTTTGAATTATTAATTCTTTTATTAAGATTTGCCTTGTAGTCTATATGAACCTATTAAATTTATTATTAAAGTGATAAAATGAATTTAACTAAAAAGTTTATTTTTTTTTAAATTATTGTATCTTTATTATTTTTATCTTAATGCTTATACACTTATATTTATGCTTGAAGATAATAATTATATTGCTTAATAATTAATATTTTTTTAAAAAATATTTTATAGTATTACTATTAAATAAAGTAAAATGCATATATAATCGTGTCAATTTCGGGTTAATAGGTTAAACATGTTATTTTCGAGTTATAGGTCATGAGAAACAGTTTATTAAACGTGTCAATTTTGAGTCAGTCTGTCAACCTCAACACTACTCAAATAATAATTGTGTCTGACCCAATTTTGACCTGAACACGATTAAGTCTAACTCGAAACCTGCTAAGTTTGTGTCGTTTTCAAGTCGTGGTCACGTATTGTGTCCAATATTGCCAATGCTGTCAGGGTATTTTATGCAAGCTAGATGTGTGTAATGTCTATGCACTAGCTTGAGAGAGTGTTAGAATATCAGGGACTTTTAATAATATCATTATTGTAATTTTGTCATACTTAATAATACAAACATAGAGAGGTGTTGAGGTCACTATTATTGTATCCTCCTATTTTGCAAAACTCTCTCTTATTCTTCTTCCCTTTCTTTTCTCCTCTAAACCCTAAAAGTATGCAAATATTATATTCCAAATTTTAGTGGAAAATTTGTTGCAACTGTGTGCTATGGTTATTCTATGGACAATAAGATTTGAGTCCCATAAATCTATTCTTTATTGGAACGAGAGTTCTTAATGTATTTTTCGACCTCAGGCAAATAATTCAAGTGGGATGCATTCAGCTGATAAGTAATAGCTCTATTGCCAGGTACCCAACCATGCTTGATGTTGTTCACGGGGGGTTTTCTGATGCCTCACCAGATTCGCCAAGGACCAATTTGAGCAACTTTGATGGTGGGGACCATGATTTGATTGATTCCAACACTGACGAGTCAGCAGGCAATGGCCCCAGTGCTTCTATGGAGATCATTGCCAATCCAGCACTGGGTGTGGGCTTGGAGCGAAAAAAACGCAAGTCATCTAAGGCGAGGCAGCGTCGAAACCCTACACAGTTCACTGTTGATGAAGTCAATACTCTGGTTGAAGCGGTTGAGGAACTCGGAACAGGAAGGTATGTCTGATGAAGTACAACCAGGCACCAAGGAGCTGTATTTGATACAGCATCTGTAATGTAACCTTTAGCCCAGATTACCAAATCCATTCTTCTGAAACATGAAGTGTGATTAAAAACTGTTATATAAATGATATCTCACCTCATTTTGCAGGTGGCAAGATATTAAGCGACGATTTTTTGGACATTCGTGTCATCGGACATACATGGATTTGAAGGTATGGAACTTATTTACCACCTTCCCATGCTACCAGCATAGCTTGTTTTTTTTCCATTTAGTTTGGCATAAAAAGTTTATACTAAAGTGCTCATGAATCACTTTAAAAAAAAAATTCTCACGAATTGTCTGCTTCCCTGTGTGAGACTCTCTTCCCCCCTCTTTCTCTTTCTCTTTCTCTTTTTTTTTTTTTTTTCTGGCAAAAGAAACCTGCTGCTTTCCCAAGTTAAAAAGGGTCCGCTTATGATTTAGATGCAGTAGTGGTGCATAGTTTGATTATCTTAGGCAATCTTTACTTCTACTGGAAAATTGTATGCCACTATTCTCATGCACTATTTCTATAGTTTTATGCATATTTTTCTCTCATAAATGATTAACATGCACTCCACCAAATGACATAATTTCCACGTTTTCCTTCCATTTACAACAATATATTAGGTCATTGAATCTTCAAGTAGTCGTCTGTGCCTAGGTTGGAAAAGAAACCAAAGCAGAGCGGTATACCAATTTGAGGCAAACTCCTAGATATGACCTCAAAATCACAGTGGTCAAGGTCAGCCAGTGAGACAATGGGGGATAAGCTCTGTGAATATATAAACTAAAATAGATATCGAACCATGAGTAGTATAAATTGCTCTATATCTTCATGACATATACTGTCTAAAACAATGCTTACTTTATGTGGTATTTACTGATGTTGCGAAGGATAAGTGGAGAACACTGGTGAAAACAGCGAAAAACCCTGCTAAGAAGAGGAGGGGAGTGATCGTTCCCGAGGACCTCTTGGAAAGGGTCCTAGCTGTCAAAGCTCGCAATACCCAACTTCAGGCTCGATCACTAAGAAAAGGAGGGGACTGATCAAGGAATATATTTAGGAGAATTAAATGCCATGAAATATTGAAAATGGAATGGTGGGTAAAAGAAAAGAACTGATAATGAATTGGTATCGTATTACCAGTGCCTGCATTCCACTATCTGAAGAGGTATGGCTTTAGAAATAAATTTCGGCAAGTTTGAATCAATGGCTGCTTTATTCACTTTCAGTAGTCGCTGTATAATACCTCTGGATTTCATTAGAAATGGCGGTTAAATGTCAAAGGACGATTGTTTGGTAGAATAATAGACATTCTTGCTTCATTGGTTTTGCTTGAGATTTTCTATGATCCTTGAATTTTGCGTGTTTTTTGAACATCTTTTCTGCTTGTTCTTTGGAGTCAAAATTTTTTTCCATGGTAATCCAACCTGTATCATTGTCAAATTCTTTCACAAAATACAAATTTTGATTTTCCAAATTCATTGGAATTCTGAACTCAATCAACTCCCTATACTTGTTGCCACTATTTTCTTTCACATCACTCAAATTTTCAATTTTTTCTACAGTAATTTTATTTTCTGTATCTTCAATTTTTTTCTTTTTCTTCTTCTTGCATTTTTTCAATTTTTTCTTCACTTATTTTTTCAACTTCTCCATTACTGTCTTCAATTTTCTTTTCTTCTCCTTTTTCCACTCATCAAAATTTTCAACAATATCTTCTTTCACAAAAAGTGTCTTTTTCAAAATTTTCCTCCCAATATTCAATAGATAAAAAATAACTTTTATTATTGCCACAAAGAATTTCAAGTTTTTGTCATACCTCTCTTGGAGATTTAAAACCATACACACCCTTCCAAATTTCCTCATGTACGGCTATTTGTAAAATTTTAATTGCTCTTTGCTCTTTCTTTTCTTGAATTTTTTGTGACTTTGCAACATCGAAAACATCCCACTATAGATTACATACTCAAGGATGTGATCGAGTTTTAACTCTCCAAAATATCCAATTTGAAAATACCAACATTTATTATACATTACAAAATTCATTCTTACGTATCTTTTCTTCCACTACTTACCAGCTGTTGCTACTTTATTTTGTCACGTCCAGTTTAATTCAAATTCGGCTTTGATACCATGTTGAATTCTTTAATGTGCTCTGACACTATTGTTGGGTTTTTGATCACTACTAAATATATTGATTCATAACCAAAAGATGAATTTAATTTCATATTTTGACTCTTACAATTGGCCTCTATGGCCTTTTTTGGAACTGCATACAATGATACAATAGACTTCAAAATATATAGATACATAGATTATTCTAAACTTGTTTTGAAATACTAACCATTTCCTAAAATTACAAACAGACACTTAGTAAAACTAAAAACTACCTTGACTAATTGATACATAAAAAACTTAAAAGACTTTATTAGAATTTCAAAATTCTAAATTAATTCTAACATTATATTTTACTAAAAAAAATAAATTATATTACACACGACATGATATTATTAAAAATACATATTTTCACATCCCTGAAAGAATTTTCCATGGTCAAGAGTACCAAAACAATCAGCTAAACCATTTGAGAAATATTCAAACAAGAAGTCACAACACGTTTTTGGAAAATGATACATTTCTGTTGATCAATACATTTGACAATAATATGTATGAATATATCGTTCAACTTTTGTCAAGTGTGAACAAAATGCAAGGAAAATAATAATAAACGCATGAAGAAAGAAGAAGAAAAAAAAAAGACATGGGAAATGTATGATGAGGCAGCTGGAAGTTCCAAGGAAACATGACTAGACAGCGAAAGCATTATTTTCTTATATTCAATGTATTAAGACTAGTTGGAGTTTGGACTGCATGCATCACCTTAATTCTTTTACAAAATCAGGCAGAAAATGGTTAATGGAGGAGGAACCAGCAACATTGATGATTATGTTTGCAATTGTGTGTGTGTGAGAGAGAGAAGAGAGTACTGTATGTTATGTTTTGTTTCATTTTATACTTTTCCATATCTGATATCTCTCTCCTAGTTTGGTTTTAATATTTCAGGACAAAGAACAACTTGTCAATGTCTTCTTGTTTTTCTGATGTCCCTGTTGGCCAATTCATTGCAATAATGTAGTATATGAATCACCAAAACTAGACTTTCTATGGATTATTGTAAGATATTTTATTATTATTATTTGGATTAGATTAATTGAAATCTTTATTTTTATTATTTTGGTGAAAAGAAAAGAAAAAAACAAAACAGAATTAAGGGAATTTACCCCTAACAAAGGCTACAGACATGATGTCACCACTCTGGTTGCCCTCCCTAAAGGTGTGCCTGAATTGGCAGCTGATGAAACTCACAGTTCTCCACCAAGGCATTGAATTGGGAATGAAGACCCATCCTCTCCGGCAAATGTATCACTTTCAGCAGTTTGAGGTCCTTCCCGAATACTCTACAGCTCCGCTATTAAACTAGAACGTACACCGTTTAAGCCAAAATACCCAATCTGCCCGAAACCCCGCTCGAGTTGGAATCTTTATTTGAAAGAGAGTAAACGAGCCTAATTTATTAATTGTTGGAGCATGTTTAGCGGCAACTTAGATTTTTAATCAAATTTAAGTCAAATTTTGAATAAAAGTTGAATTTGAGTGTCATGTTATTCAATGATTACTTAAATTTGAATTTATAAATAAAAGTGAATTAATTTGGGTCTGAATTTGAGTAAAACTCTATTTAAGTCTGGATTTGAATAAAACTCTATTTGAGTCTGAATTTGAGTAATTATTAAAAAAAAATTGTGTGAATTTTGACTCAAATTTAAATTTGAGTAAGGATTTGAATCACTACTAGAGATGTTCTTAGTGAAAGTATAATAGACTTGGTGTAAATTACATTTTTGATATTTGTGGACCTATTTTATAACAATTCTTTATGGATTATAATATGCATTATTGGTTTAAAATATACGTGGATTGATCTTCACTTTCACTTAATCAGCTGCAATATTTTCATTCTGACTTGACAACACAAGTTAGAGAAGAGAATGGAAAACAACTCTACTGCTCCCACAAAAAAGAAAGGATTTCTTATTAATTCATCTTAATTTGTTTATGATCTTAATGATCATGAATTCAGTTAGCATTGTATTATTTTATTACTCTATGCATGCTTAAGATTATACGTGTGTGTGTGTGTGTGTGTGTGTGTGTATATTATTCTTATAAGAAATCTTACAGTCCTACCCTCTCTGACAGAGGAATTTACACTTTTTACAGTGGATTGCTTCTCATGCAATATTACATCATACTTTAAAGAAATGATGACTATATTCACAAAACTAAAAAACTTTATAGTCATATAAATATATATATATATATATATGTGTGTGTGTGTGTGGGTGTAAATCCTTGAAATGTATGCCCATAATTTTTCAGTTTTGAGCTAACCATTATTTTAAAAAATGTTTTATTACAGCCGGCCTTAAATTAAGGTGTGCCAAAGCATCTTTATGTTTTAAAAAGTAATTGTCAGGAGAAGCATACACAACACATTTAAAGGGCGATGGGCGATGTTTCCAACACTTTTGTGTGTTCAAAATAATTTTATTTTACTTTTGAGTGTTTCAAAAGATTTTAGAAGTATATTACATGACAGAGATTGATACAAAAGAATAAAAAAACATTAACCCATTTATTGAAGTCTAGTTATATATAATTAATAATAATACTTGGTTACTTTCATTGAAATCTTAACACATTAGCAAAATTAAATTTTTACATAAATTGTTATACTTATGGAATGATTTTTGTATGAGATTTGAATATTCTTTTGTTAAAAAGTGAAAAAGTGGGGGAAGAAAAGAAGAAAGTTAGGCTATATATGTTTAGGTTTTTAAAAATAGATTTTTAATTTCAAAATGTGGGATACGCGTTTGTCAATTTATTAATTTAATTTTTTTTTATAATTTAAATTATCATATCCAAATATATTTTTACAGGTTTTAAAAAATTAATTACAAAATTTTAAGAAATATTTTTAAAAAAATTATATTTAAATCATTATCCAAGCGCAGCCTTGGTCTATAAGTTTTTGAATATAATACTTTCTATTTAATTAATATTAATTAAGAAAAAAAATTAATGAAAATATATAATATTTTCATAGAATTTTAAAATTATAATAATGAGCTAAGTTTTAAAATAGAAAAAAAGTATTTCTTTTAAAATTTAAGTCTTAAAACATTTATACCTAACTGCCTGAGTGGCTGAGTCATTCCTCTTATCTTCTACTTTGACTTTTAAAAACACTGAAGTATCCATTCATAATATGCATTGAATATTGTATGCCCTTCTTTGTTAACTAACTAAACAAGCAATCAACATACCATTAACTTGACACTTTCACAATAACTTGTGTGCTGTTTAGTAGGTGGAGATTCCATTGAATTGAGTAGACAACCTTACATAGGAGAATTACTTGTGTGCTGTTTATATTTTTATAGTTTTTTTTATTAAAAATTAGGAAGTACTTACTGCTTATATAATGAAACACCACCTAACGATTGAGCAAGTTTGGGGCGATGGACCTCTTCTTTAATTTTGCTCTGCAAAAAAAAAAACTTTTCGAATTGGTTTAAATTCTGTGATAGGCAAGAGGGTGAGTCCCATCAAGGTCTCTATTTTTTTTTAAAAAAAATTTGTATTTATTTATTAAATTGATTATAATTAACATATTTCAAATCAAATATTATATATGTTAAAATAAGAAATATGCATATCAATATAGAATTAGAATGACATAATTTTTTTTTTCAAATATATAACATTATAAAATTTGTTTAAATTTTTAATGGATAATTAAAAATCTCATTATAAATATTAATTATATGACATAAAATTATTATTATTTTTATTTTATATAAACAGAACAAGGCAATTGGGTGGTTTTTATCCAATACTCAGTATGAAATTCTAGCAGAAGTGACATAACTTCTTTCAAATAAATCTCATTAAAACTGAGATATGACAGATTTTTAATAAATAAATTAAATTATTATTTCTACTCTGACTCCTAAGACAGGTGACCAATGTCAAGTCCACGCACCACACCTTCACTCCTTGAGACTAAAAAAAACATAGGAGACGAATTTTAAATACAAAAAGTTAAAATAATGAATAAATTATACTAACATCTTTTAAGATTTTTGACAATTATATTAATTTTTTTTGAGATTTTTAAAATTATACTGATCTCCTTTACTTTACTTGACAATATACGGATACCTCTATTCAATTAAATTATTTTTTTAAAATGACAAAATTATCTCTTTCAATTTTTAAAATTTTGACCTTTTTTATTTTTTAAATAAATATTGATAAAAATCTTAAATTTATTTTTATATAAAATAAAATGAAGTTATTTATCTTAAAATTATTTTTAAATAAAATAATAAAAAATATTTAAAATAATTTGGTCAAAGTTAAAATTTTTTAAAAATAAATAAATAAAAAGATAGTTTTATTATTTTGAAAAAAAATGATTAGAAGAAATATCTGTATATTATTGAATAAAAAAAATTAGTATAATTGCATAAACCAAATCACAGAGGTATTATAATTGTTAAAAATTTTAAAAAAAAATTATTTTAAAATAATTGATAAAAAAGAGATTTTATAGTTCAAATCCCGTGGCCAAATTAAGAAACCCGTTTAATTAGACCGCGGAATCGAATATTTTGACCCACGTGATATTTGTGCAACTTCTTCTTACGTGCAATGCGAAATTCTACAGCTCCCCAAAATAGGGCCCACTTTAAATGTGGCCTGGACAGAGGATGAAGCCAAAAGGAGTCTTATCGGATGACCGACACTAGTCTTGAACCGATCCGCACTCTGTTTCGCGACTTTGTACTGGTAAAGATCGTCTCCAAATCATGCGATGCCTTTTCAAGAGCCATCATCCCTCGCATCAAGACTCAGGTTTCGTGCGCCGTTCTCCATCCACTGGTTTCTCTATCTTTCTTTGAGGTACCACAACTATCTTCTTCGTCTTTTCTTTGTTCCCTGCTTCAATCTGGCACCGCTTTATGGATATTTAGGGTTTCTTTTTTTTCAGCTTGACTTCCTCTTTATTTATGTGATTCCAATTAAAGAACATGTCTAGGTTTTAGTTTCTTTTCTTTCTTTGTTTATTATCTTTTCTGTGGTTAGGATTTTGTTAATTTGTTAAAGATTTATTCATTTTGATTTTATTAGTTATACAGTTTTATTCTTTGGTTATTTGTTTTTGATGTATTAGTTTGTTTTGATGGTTTCGAAAACTGGTTTTTTAGTACTCAATGACCTATCATTTCTATTAAATTTTTTACTGTAATTGGATTGCTAACCTGGGTTTTGAGAGAGTTTTGGAAATTAATTAACTAGTATCAGGTGTACTGAGGCTGAATTTTGATTTGATGTAGGGTTTTATAAGTTGTAGAAAGTCATGGACCCGCATTTAGGTGAATTCTCCAATTCAATGAATGTTTTCAAATTCGGTGATGAGACTGTTTTACCCGGTTTTGATCAATCTCCAAAATTTTCCAACGGATACAAATTTAAGGATGACTCTGTAGACCTTAGCTGCCTGGATACTCCTTTTCTTTCACTGGATCCCACCCCCGGTGATTTTGCTCCGTCTTCAAGTGTGAGCTCAGAACTAGACTCTCCAGATGATAATGAATTTTCTGATTCTGTTCTCAAGTATCTAAACCAGATACTCATGGAGGAGAATATCGAGGACAAGCCCAGCATGTTCCATGATCCTTTGGCTCTACGGGCTGCCGAGAAATCCTTCTATGAAGTCCTTGGCGAGAAGTACCCTGCTTCCCCCAATCAACCGTCTCTTTTCAATCAAAACATTGGAAGCCCAGGTGATAGTATTTTTGGAAGTTCCAGTGAGTATAGTACAAACAGCAGCAGTACTAGTGGAAGCAACTGTATTGATCCTCAATCGATAGGTGATTCTGTAGAGGTTAAACCATCTTCTTCCCTTATCCAGAGCAATCCTGTTGAGTACTCTTTCAAGTCCAGTTTGCAGCGGCCATTGAACTCTACAAACAGCTTAAGTAATGGTGTTAATGCCCCAATGGACTCTTTTTTGAGTGCTGATCTTGTTGCAAACATATTCAGTGATAGCCAGTCCATTTTGCAGTTCAAGAGAGGGATGGAGGAAGCGAGAAAGTTTCTTCCTAGTAATAATCAACTAAAGATTGATTTAAACTACACATTACCTCAAGAGAAAGGAGTGGCTCCCAATCTCACAGTCAAGGTAGAGAATGATGAGAGGAGTTACTTAGATAATCCTTCGAGGGGGAGGAAGAATCGTCGGCAGGAGGATACTGATTTAGAGGAAGAGAGGAGTAGCAAACAGTCAGCACTTTATGTGGAAGAGTCTGAGCTATCAGAGATGTTTGATAAGGTTTTACTCTCTGCCGAGTTAAAGGGGAGGCCTCCCTGCCGTGCTGTCAATGTAGAATTGCAAAATGGAGCAAGTAAGACCTTGCCACCGAATGGACAATTTAATAAATCTAATGGTGGAAATCTTCATGCTAAGAAACCGGACAACAAAAAAATGGTGGATTTAGGGACTCTCTTGATCAACTGTGCACAATCTGTTGCTGCAGATGATTGCAGGACTGCATATGAACAGCTAAAGCAGATTAGGCAGCACTCTTCTCCCTTTGGTGATTGGTCTCAGAGGGTAGCTCATATTTTTGCTAACGGTCTTGAGGCACGCCTGGCTGGCACTGGGTCCAAGATTTATAAAACCCTAGCTTCCAAGAGGCCATCAGCTGCTGACATGTTGAAAGCTTACCAGCTTTATATTTCAGCTAGTCCATTTAAGAAAATATCGATATTCTTTGCTAATCATAAAATTTTGGAGTTGGCAGAGAAAGCAAGAAAGCTCCATATTGTGGATTTTGGTATCCTGTATGGTTTCCAGTGGCCCATCCTCATTGAACGTCTCTCAACCCGACCTGGTGGGCCTCCCAAACTCCACATTACAGGAATAGGGCTTCCCCAACCTGGTTTCCGGCCAGCAGAATTAGTCGAGGAGACAGGGCGTCGTTTGGCGAAATATTGTGAGCGCTTCAATGTTCCATTTGAGTACAATGCCATAGCAAAGAACTGGGAAACCATCCAAATTGAGGACCTCAAGATAAGAAGTGACGAGCTTCTTGCTGTGAACTGTCTGTTCCGGTTCAGAAATCTACTTGATGAGTCAGTCGTGGTGAACAGTCCTAGGGATGCTGTTCTAAAGTTAGTCAGGAAAATGAATCCGAAGATTTTTGTCCATGCTATTCTTAATGGAGCCTACAATGCTCCTTTCTTTGTCACTCGGTTCCGGGAGGCTTTCTTCCACTATTCTGCATTTTTTGATTTGTTTGATACCAATATACCCCGCGAAGATCAAGAGAGGTTGATGTTTGAGAGAGAGTTCTATGGCCGCGAGGTTATGAATATTATAGCATGTGAGGGCTCAGAAAGGGTTGAGAGGCCAGAGACGTACAAGCAGTGGCAGGTTCGCAATATGAGGGCTGGGCTCAAGCCGCTACCGTTGGACCAGGAGGTCATTAAGAAACTGAGAGCTAGGTTGAAGGGAGGGTACCACAAAGATTTTATGATCGATCGAGATGGCCACTGGATGTTGCAGGGTTGGAAGGGTCGGATTCTCTACGCTAACTGCTGTTGGGTACCTGCATAGCAGTCTTGAAACAGTTTGTCAGAATTCAACATAGGAGGGTAGGTTTCTTCCGGCAGAGCGCTTCCAACAATATTTGAGAACACGTGCAACATGTATGCTCTTTAAATGTTTCAAGTGGCTATGATCCGGATTAGGGAACTGATGATCTGAAAGAAATTCTCTAATTAGTAATGATATACATCGCTGAGGTGAATGTGTATTGTAATTATGTTCATAGTTTTTGGGTAAAATCATGTGGTATACTAGGGAGAATGTCAAAAGATCACTATTTTAGGTAGTGATGAAAAGCAGAAAAAATAGAGAATGTATAGCATTATGCATGCAAGTGATATGACTAGTATTCCTTGTATAGCATCAACTTTCTTTGGACAGGGGTGCACCCCATTTTGGAGTCTTTAATTGAAATTCTAATTATCAAATTAAAAAAAAAAAAAAATTGATGTATGGCGTCAATATTATGAATTCTTGTGCTAGCATTTGCCTGGCGTCAATTAAATCTTTTTTAATAAATTTGAAGATATAAATGAACTATAATTTGCAACCACATTATACGAAATTGTGCACGTGGCAGTACTTTGCTTCACACAATGGTCGTGCTCGTGTACAATTACCATCTTCTTATATTTGCCGGCATTGTCCTGCTTTAAAAGATTTTTCCTTTTATTTTCTTTTTCCTTTTCTGATCTTAGTTCTTTCTCTCTCTCTCTACATTTCTATTCACAATATTGAGTAATCCAGACAAAGACAAGTAAATAAAGCAAGATGGTTATATGCCTATATAATCTCATCAGATATACTTAGGCTAGTCTCTTCCTACATTTCTATTCACCCAGAACAAGGTGTTAGGAAAACCCTATTGTAAACTAGCTTCCCAGATATCAAACGAGTTAATTAGGTACATTCTTTAGCTCTTATTGTATTTTGAACTTGATGATACACATTTTTAAGCCCTCTTTACTTCCCTTAGAAGATCCTCTGGTTCCTCTCTCCCCAGATAAAGTAGACAGTTGCAAGCACATTTGGGAATAGCTTCCGAACCGAACAATCTTTATGCCAATCCACCATCTGATTGGACCCTCTTATGGCATTCCAATCAGATGAAGCAGTGTGAACCATTATCACCGAGTCCATCAAACTTTGCCAACTCTTTATGAAGTTAGCAGGGATATTCCTTTTTCTATTTCTGGAGTTCCTAGTAACTTGGGTACAAGTCAGGCGGGTAAACTTGACCTCGACCCTAGAAATTATGGACTTGGAAAAAATATATGATACCCGAGCTTGAATGTAAATCTGGACCGGCTTAGGTAGGGACACTGCGTACTCGAATCCGAATTGTCACTTCTTAAAACCATATATTTTATATATCAATTAATATGAATTGTTAAATTTCAAACATGTAAATGATTTTGATTGTTCATTACATTAATACATATTACTGGAACAGGTAAAGAAGTAGGTAGAACACGAAACAAAAAGGCAAAATCACTAAAAAACCTTATAGACCCCAACTCTAAGAGGCTGTTGTGAAACCTGAACCCGAACGAGCCTGAAAAAAATCAAAATGTTCGGGTACCTGAAAAAAACTTGATATTAGGCATATTTTTGTCGGCTCAGGCTGGGGTTCACTTTGCGGATTATTCTTAGGCTTGATGGCCTGTATTGCAGGTTGGGCTACGTCAAGGCTCAAGCTCGGCCCGGCTGAGTTGCAGCCCTACCTCTAGGCCACATCTATCACCCTTCACAATACGATCAACACTTTCCTTCTCATGACTAGCAGTCATAGTTCAATCTCAAATCGAGCCTTAGGGTGTCAATTATCATGCCAAAGAAAAGTGTTTAAGCCATTCCCCACCTCCATTTTTTGATAAAAGGCCTAACCAAATCCCCAAAGGTTTTAGTACTTTGGTATTGGAATGGATCAGAAACTCCTCCCTATTGACAAGAAAGTATGTATCCATTTTACCCAATGAGAGTCTCTCTTACTACTCACTGCCCAAAGATGCCTAACCATTTTGAAGCTTTATTCCATTCACCAAATCTTTTCAAGCCCACACCTGTTTCCTTTTCAGCAGTAGATATAATATTCCATTGAACTTTAGCTCCAGAAATCCTCAACTCAGGAGCTGTTCAAAGATAGGATCTCAAGCTTCTCTCAATTTCCTTCGAGATCTTCTTAGAAAGTTTGAAAATGAAGCTCCAACATGCCTGAACGTTGAACAAACAAAATAGACTTTTATAACGTGCAATCTCCTTGCATAGGATAAGTAGAACTGATTTCTTCCCAATATTTTTTTTCTTCAAGAAAGTTACAATCTGCAGCTCGCTTGGTGAATGAATTGTACCTCTAAGGCCATCTCCACTAATTACTCAAACTTAAATTTGATTTAAAATCCTAGGAAAAAAAAAATCTCGAATCCTAGATTTAAATTCATAACAAATTCATTTTTACTCAAACTCAAATCTAAATTCAGAAAAAAAAAAAAAAAAAAAACTATTTAAGAATTCGAATCACTGTTAAAAGTCAAATTTAAAACATTGGAAATGAGATAAAAAAAATTTTTGAAGGGACATGAAGGATTTTTTTTAAAAAACTTTTAAATAAAATTTCATATGACCATCAAAAAATTACATATTAAATGAAACTTTTACTCACATTTATTGGACTTGGCCTAACTTAGATGAGACATTACCGTGAATTAGGTTGGAGACCAGTTGTCAAATTCTAGCAATGGCTTCCTAAATTTTTATTTCATTTCCGACCAAATTATTAGTATCTTTATGCAAAGCACCTTAATGAATTGACACAATCACTTTTTTAACTTTACTTTTCAAGGACATGAAAAGTTGATTTTATGGGAGAAAGTGGAGCATTATTACCAGATTTATTCCTTGCCCAATCTTTAAAGTGGCAAGAGTCTATTCTAAACACTAGCTTTTGCAAGGCCAATTTTTAAGTTGGCAAAGTCAATAGTGCACTTCAACTTGCACATGGTTTACAGTCAAGTCTTTCACAGTCTGATTTCACTTTGTAAGTCCAACTTTAGACCAACATTTTCAACTTTCCTAGCGATACACTTCCCTCTTCATTTATAGCTATTAAATTTTTAATTTATCTAAAAACTTAAATGGTTAAATAAGGTGTAATTTTAATATTATATTATCAGACACATCCTTTACGTGCGACTAAAATAAACTAAGTGCACCAATTCAATATTATTAGGATGATGATAAGGTTTGAATTGTAAACCTTTTGCCAATTTTGATACTATGTTAAACTATCAACTCATCAAAAATCTTGAGCTGTTACATAAGGTATAACTTTAATATTATATTCTTTAACAATAGTTTATAAGAATGTCAGTCTTCAAGGACTAAGGTCCTATCCAAGTTGTGCAAGTACTACAAAAAAAAAAACACTTTTGACGATGCCTAAAAGTGTTGTTAATAAATTTGACTTTGTCGCTAATTATTTTTTGCGACTCTCCCATTGGCGTCACAAAAAGGTCGCTAATAATGTGGTGATAGAAATCTTTTACAATACTTTAATCAGGCGTCGCTAATAATCCTTGATTTGCGATGCTTTTTGGGTCACTAACAAAGCGAACAAGACATGCAACCTGTATTTGGTGTTCTATTCTACTTTTTGTGGCCTCTTGAAAGATATTTTGAATAGAAATTTTCTGTTTTATTTGTATTTAATTATAGTTTGATGTGGCTTAACAGTAATGTTATGAAGAGAAGGTTGTTTTGAAAAGATCTTTTTGCTTGTTTTACTCAATTCTGCGTTTGGTTGGAAGTTTGTTGTTTCGTGTATTATTTATGGTTCGGTGGGAATTGTAAAATATTATAGGTGTTTACTAATGAAAGGTTCTTCCCTATTGCAGAAACTTCAACGTTTATCCACTTTAGTTTCTTGTATTTATTTATGGTTCTCCAAAAGCTTCAACATAGATTTGTATTTTATGCCCACTTTTTACGCAAATGATATGAGTTCGATTTATTCTCTTCATATCGTTGTATAAAAAAAATGTATGTTTTCAAAAACAAAAAAACAACTCAAAACCACAAAGATATCAGCCAGCATAAAAATCAAAAACTTTTAGAGTTCATTTTTTAACAAGCGAATTTTGATTCTCGAGTTGGTTTGAATAACCCAAAGTTTTAAATCAAACAAAGTGAATATAGTTAGTTTTATATATTGTCTAATCTGCACCAATTCAATGCCCGACCTTAATTCAGTTCTCTCATTTTTTATTTTTTTTGATACAACGACATGGAAAGAAAGAATCAAACTCATGTCAATTACATAAAGAGTAAGCACTTACGCCATTTGAATAAGATCTCGATTCTTCCTCTCTCATTTTTTGTTCACCTCTAATTTGAATATTGTTGTGGATCTTGGTTTGCTTTCACTGGTTTGAATTACTGCTTATATGATCACCTATGTACTTTCAAGAAAAATCAACCTACCACCAATAATGCCTCTTCCACCCTACAACCTATTCTGAAATCTATCAACCGCTAAATCATAAATTGCCTTGGCCTTAAACAAAGAACACAAAGGTAAACCCAGATACCACGTAAGCAGCGACACTACCTTACAACCCAAAATCTAAGCCAAATCCTCCACAACATCCACCTCACCCACCAAAATGATTTCATTCTTGCCCAAATCAACACTAAGCCATGAGACTACTTCAAAACATAACAATACATACCTCAAGTACTGCAAATGATCTACATTCGTCCCACAAAATGAAGGTGTCATCAACATATAGAAGGTGATAGACCTCAACTAGCCCACCTGCCCTTCCCTCACTACAAAGCCATTCAATAAAAGACCACCCCCCCCCCCCCCCTCCCCCTCCCCGTTCTTAATAGCCCACCCAAGCAATCTAATCAGAGCCTCCATCACCAAAATAAGTAACAGTGGTGAAAGAAGGCACACTTGCAATAAACCACTCAAGATCTTAAGCCCACTGTAGAATCATTCACCAAAACAATGAAACATTTTAATCCACCCTCTCGACTTAGCACCAAACTCCATTCTATCAGGCATGTAAAGCAAAAAAATGCCAACTGACATGTTCATAAGCCGCCTTCTTTACATCAAGTTTCCACACTAAGCCAGCTTCCTTGCTTCTCGACCTAGAATCTACATAGTCATTTGCTATTAAATAAGAGATCCTGTGATTCACCTCATCACCATCGTGCATGATCGTTCCATCAATAGCAATGCTACCAAAGTCATTAACTCGACGACGTGAATTAACAATACAATGAAGGAACCTCATATTCAATGCCCTATCTTAGCCCCAATGCTCTAAATTTCTGCATCCAACTGATCTCTTCAGAAATCACTAGCCTTCCCAACACACCTTTCAACTCATCTTGATGGGCAACACCCCCTGCGAAAGGCCTCTTTGCAAATAAGTTGCAACAATTTCAATAGTACTACCAAGAACTAAACTCAGCTCATGCCTTAATCCCAACTACTTGGGATGGGGTACATGGATCGTGCTCCTCCAGTCTGTTGACCCTAGTCTATGGAAAGCCATATCCAGGATTAAATTAAAGCCAATCATGTACTTACAGCCTCAAGCCACATTCTTTTGACCTCCCAGGTCATGACAGGAAGTTTGATGCATGTCTTGATAACTAAATCTTCTTCCATCACCTTCTCAGTGATAATTGTTGAAAATAGACAGGAAATTGAAGCTAAAAATAGAATAAAAACAATAACGATAAAAGATTTCAATAAATCTGTCTCTTTCCCTAGCTGTGCCTCTCCATGAATAAGTTCCACCACCCATCTTTATGCACAAATACAAACTGACACACAGATTACATTCTAAACCAATATAGGTATCAAACCAGCTGCTCTGTGCTGGGTAAAATTCTTGGCTATCTACAATTAATGATGAGATTTGAGAAGGTGGCCATGGAACATTCTCTCCCTAATTCACTATAATAATCCTAGTGTCATAATCTTTTAATGTATCTTGTGAAAGTTTGATATATTTTGTTAAGACTCATTCCCTACAACATAAGTTTTTTAAGAAACTAATGTTCTAATATAATATTAGAGCTTTGGTTATGAGTGAACTTGGGTTCAAGTCCCACCACAAAAATGTAAAAAGTAGTATTGGTGTGCAAAAAAAAAAAAAAACCTTTAAAAATTTAAAAAGAAAAAAGAGCAAAACAATATTATTTTACTTTTTGCTTTTTTAAAGTAAAAATTTACTTTCATACTTTATTTATTCATATTATCGCCCACCGTTATTGCATCATCACTGTCACTACTACTACCACTAGTGTCACCACCAATCTCAGACATTAAAATATTATGAAAAACAACTTGGGTCTTAGTCGAATTATCAAAATTCAAACTTGATGATGTTTGTTCTAGTTAATTGATGCCGGAGTCTACTCATTATTTATTTTGGTGTACTTCTGAGTCCCAAATATTCTTCTTTTTCTTATTTGTTAGGCACCCTCAAGCTTTAATTTCTAAAGTCTAAAGTCCAAAACCACTACACCCGAACAGTTTTGTCGCCAAGTTCATTTTCACTGTTGCAAGTAACAATAAAGGTAAGTTACATTTACTTCTCTTAAAATTTCTGATAATTAGACTGATCTCTTTTATTATTATTGACAAATTACAAATATTCCATCTAATTATTATTAGTTTTTAAATGATGAAATTGTTATTTTCATGTTTTTTTTTTTATTCTGAAAATATTTTAAAACTTTTTTTTTAAATTTTTTATTTTATATAAAAATAAATTTAAGGTTGTAATCAATATTTATTTGAAAATGGAAAAAAATTGAAAAAATATATAAAAGAAGTGTGAAATCGGTAATTTTGTCATTTTGAAGGAAAAAAATTTGACAGGATGAAATATTTGTAATTTGTCAATTAAAATATGAGAGATCAATATAATTGTTAAAAACCTTAAAACGTATCAGTATAATTGTCAAAAGTCTCAGAAATATGAATGAGGGATGATGAGTTTAATTTACCCAAATAATAATAACATATGTCTATGCCTCAGCTGCCTTAACTATGGATTCTTTGGTGAATTCAAGCCTTATATATAAGGTAGAATAAAATTTTAAAATTTCTTGGATCTATAAAGAGTTATCCTAATGGCAAGTCGAGCCAGGTTGAGTGATGGTTTGTTCTTAACCCTGTTAATGAAATATTAGAATGGGATGGCAAGAAGAAATTATTTAGTGGTTTCGAAATACATGCAAAAAATTTTCCCTAAATTGAAGTTGATGGACAATATTTTTTCTTCCCATGTGCTGTTAGTAAATTAATAATTTGAAAAAGAAGGTCAAACATCGATAACTGTATATATCACAAGGCTGTCTGGATCACACTTAAATATCAAACTACATGGTTTCAGAAGAAGAAGAAAATGTCTTTTTATTTTTTGTTGTTTACAAGGAGTAAATAAGATATTTTATTATCAGATAGAGCAAATGTGGTAAGCTTATGAGCTAAGTAGCCATGGGATGTTCCATTCTAAATAGATACATAGAAGTACTATATTACTAAATGACATCTCTTTCTCATGGGATGTTCCATTCTAAATAGATACATCTAAGTAGTATAATACTAAATGACATCTCTCTGAAGTCATGATTTCAAATCTAAAATTATAATTTTGATTTTTTAATTATTAAGTTTTCATTAAAAAAAAAATACATAATAGAGACTCATGATGTGAATGTCTATAAATAATAATTGTAAATAATATGTTTTTTATTGCCCCAAAAAAGTATATTATAAAGAATTCATGAATAGGAAAGGCAATTTAACTCGTTCCGTTGAGAATATGTCATATTTTGTTCCTAATGGAATAGATTTGGAGGAAGCTATACTCATCCCATTAAGGTTTGGGAGGGGGGTTTTGGGTGAAGGCACCGTACCCCATTCCACCCTGATTATATCAAATAAAGTAATAAAAAAAAATTATGTTACATAATCAATATTTATAATGATATTTTTTAATTATTCATTAAAAGTTTAAATAAACTAAATAGAGTTATATGTTTGAAAATAAAAATAGTGTCATTTTGATTCTCTATTAACATGCATCTTTCTAATTTTAAATTTTAATATATGTAATATTTTATTTAAAATATATTAATTATAATTAATTTAATAAAGTAAACAAATAAATAAAAGTTTAAAAATAAATAATGACCCGGATGGATATTCATCCCTGCCTATCATGAGATTTAAATAAGTTTCGACAAAATCTTTTTTGCCGGATCTAAACTTACCCCATTGCCATATCTGTTATACTTATATAATATGTGAGAGTTGGTGGTTTTTGTACTAGAAATTTTTGTCCTTAATATATTAATTATTTACAAAATTATCATTTGTTAGATTTTATTTTCAATAGACATGATTATTTTTATTAGTGGGACCTACGATTTTTTTGTTTTTAGTACATCAATGAAAAAGAGAAAATTATTCTAAATATGTGTGTGTACAACATCAATCTATGATTACTAAAATATATAATTTTAGTGTAATTATTTTTTGTTGATAGTACTCAAGATACTATGTATCTATGTGGGTATATATTAGAGCAAGGAAACCTAAATTTTGATACAACACAATTATAATAAGCTAAGCCTAAAATATATATTGATATTTATTATTAGTTTCTTCTTTGGATGATATGAGCTAAACTATATCCAGGAGTATATTATATTCCAGGGTTGCTACCAAACCAGTGGATCAACAACTTAAAACCTTTTGACCCATTAAATAACCATAGACATTGGCTGATTATTATTATTATTTTAAAAAAGTTAAGTACATAATATAATTAATTGAATAAATAACGACAGATTGAGCTAAACTAGACTTGCCCGCCAAGTATTGATCTGTTGCGGGATTGGACCGTTTTGCTATATAGGTAAGTATATAGAGTGTCACTGGCTAAGGGCTGTTCCGGTAAAGTTAATAAATTTCAAAGCACGCGCACTACAGGGGTGGCTTTGTCGTTCACGTCCAAGCTTGAATCAAAATCAAATTCAAAGCTACTTTCCTGACTCGGAGACCCACGGGTTTGCTGTGAGACTCCCGTCATCTACTGACACATGTAAAATGCTGGACTTCACCAACTCTCCTCATTTCAGGACAAAATAAACAGGTTTATTAGAATGGTGCTTATAATAGGAATATTTTAAGCAAAAGTCATTTTTAGTCTGATATTAATATTATATTACCCTTTTAAGATTAAACATGTTTTTACATTTCAAGACAAACTTGGAACGAGTATGTAAAGGATTTCATAGTTCTAATTTTTACATAGTTAGATCGTATTTTTTATTTAATTAATTTGATTCTTTTTGTTGTTAAAAATATATTAAGAATATTCTTCAAAAACAAAATAGATGTCAAGTATAAATATGTGTACAACTGTAAATGCTCCACGTGTACAACTCACTCTTAGCCAAATGAGACATCATTTAGACCACGCGTCCTCGTAGAATTGTCTTGCCGCAATCATAATATCCCATATCATTAAGCCCGCGAAATTTAAAATGATCGTCCTCCACGTGTAATATTTCGGGACCCACAGGTTGACTTCACTTCTCTCTCCCTGGCTCAACAGCTCTACTCTGAAATCGGGAGGAGGGAATTGTTGTGGCCTGGTCAAAGAAAAGGATCGCCGATTTTCTTCTAATTGCGATTAGGGTTAGGATACGGTAAAACACAGACCCACCAGCGAATCACATTCGCAGACCTACCGACCACACCGGTAATAGCCGGTGCACCCGGAGACCTGGTTCAGGGAAGTTTCGTTACTTCCTAATATCATTCTCATCCTGGCTTCCTTTATTAAAGAGCAACGTACCTTCCGGATCAGGTTCAGCTCTCTCTCCATCCCGCCCCTCTCTTCCTTTCAGGTACGCCATATATTTTCTGTGTATACTACCACTGTTCTTTGATTCAGTCTTGCTGTACTCTGTGGATTTCTAGGGTGGTTCAGTTTTGGTTTTGGGTCTCTTGACCTCTTTGTCTATTTTTAGTCGATTCTAGTATTATTAATCTGTACAGATTTCTTGAACATGTCTAGATTTTTGTTCGTTTTACCCCTATATTTCAGTTCACTTCTTGCTGATTAGGGTTTTCTTGAGCTTCTTTATCTGATTTGTAGTTAGATTCTAGTATTACTAGAGTATACGTTCTAAAACTTGTGTATATTTTGGTTCTTTTTTTTCTTCGGCCTCTATTTATTTATCTTTTTGTTGAATTGAGGCTTGTTATTGATGTTAGAGAGATATTTCTATCTTTTTGTGTCAAAGATTTTTTTAAAATTTTTTTATATATTTCAATTTTGCTTTGGTTTTTTTCAATATATTTGGATGTTCCAGGGTTTAGAAATACTGATTTTGTGATGTCAATGTTAATATGAGTTTTTTGAGTTCTTGCCTGTTATTTGGCTGCTAATCCAAGTTTAGAGGTAGAAAGACATTTATTTTCTGGAAACCATTAATCAAGGTTAGACTTATTGAGGGTGATTTTTCATTTGGTATAGGGTTTTGAGGCACGGATGATCATGGATCCTCATTTCAGTGAATTCTCTGATTCAATAAACAGTTTCAAATATGACGAAGATTCTGTTCTACCCTTGTTTGATCCGTCTCAAGATTTTGCAAATGGATTTAAACTCAAAGATGGCTCTTTAGATTTCAACTTGATGGACCTTCCCTTCCTTCCACCAGATCCAGACCCTGGTAATTTACCTCCATCTTCAAGCGTGAGCTCTGAAGCATACTCTCCTGACGACAATGACTTTTCCGAAACCGTTTCCAAGTTCATCAGCCAGATACTCAATGAAGAGAACATGGAGGAGAAGCCCAGTATGTTCCATGATCCTCTGGCTCTACAAGCTACAGAGAAATCCCTCTATGAGATTATTGGTGAGAAGTACCCTCCTTCACCCAACCAACCCCCTCTTTACTTTGATCAACACATCGAAAGCCCAGATGATAGTTTCTTTGGAAATTCCGGTGAGTATAGTATTGACAGCAGTACTAGTGCTAGCAACTCCATTGCTAATCAATGGATTGTTGATCATGGAGAGTATAAATCGTCAGTTCTACAAAGTCATACTTTGGAGTACTCTTTTCAATCGACTTTGCAGACCAGTCCACAGTGGTCATTTGACTCCATAAATAGTTTCAGTAAGAATGTTAATGGCCCAGTGGACCCTTCCGTGAGTGCCCATCTGGTTCCAGACATACTTAGCGATAGTGATTCCATCTTGCAGTTCAACAAGGGGGTGGAGGAAGCCAGTAAATTCCTTCCCAGTGCTAATAAAATAATTATTGATTTGGAGAACTACACATTGCCTCCAAAGTCAATAGAAGAGGCTCCGGTTGCAGTCAAGGTTGAGAGAGATTACTCACTTGATGGCTCGAGGGGAAGGAAGAACCATCACCGGGAGGATAGTGAGTTTGAAGAAGAGAGGAGTAGCAAGCAGTCAGCGGTTGATTTTGAAGAGGCCGCCGAGTTATCAGAGATGTTTGACAGAGTGTTGCTGCCTGCATGCTTTACTGTTGAAGAAATTCAGAGTGGAGAGGGCGAAGACCTTGCAGCCAAATGGACAGCCACATGGATCTAATGGTGGAAAGACCCGGACTAAAAAAGAGGGCAATAGAAAGGAAGTGGATTGATTTGAGGACCCTTTTGATTAACTGTGCACAATCTGTTGCTGCTGATGATCGCAGGAGTGCAAATGAACAACTAAAGCAGATTAGAGAGAACTCTTCTCCTTCTGGTGATGGAATGCAGAGGTTGGCCCATATCTTTGCTAATGGTATTGAGGCACGCTTGGCCGGCACGGGATCCCAGAGTTATTCAGCCCTAGCTTCCAAGAGAATATCGGCTGCCGAGAAGCTGAAAGCATACCAGCTTTATCTTTCAGCCTGCCCATTCAAGAAGATAGCAATGTTCTTTGCAAACAAATTGATTTTTGAGCTGGCTGCAAAAACTACAAAAAAGAAGCTTCATATTATTGATTTTGGTATCTTATATGGTTTCCAATGGCCCATGTTTTTCCAACATCTCTCAACCATGCCAGGTGGGCCTCCCCAACTTCGAATTACTGGGATAGAACTTCCTCAACCTGGTTTTCGGCCAGCAGAATTAGTTGAAGAGACAGGGCGTCGCTTGGCCAAGTATTGTGAGCGCTTTAATATTCCATTTCAATACCATGCCATAGCACAAAAATGGGAAACTATTAACATTGAGGACCTCAAGATTGACAGCAATGAGGTGCTTGCTGTGAATTGTCTGTTCCGGTTTAAGAACCTACTTGATGAAACAGTTGTGGCGAACAGTCCAAGGGATGCTGTTTTGAAGTTAATTAGGAATCTGAATCCAGACATTTTCATCCATTCTGTTGTTAATGGATCCTATAATGCTCCCTTCTTTGTCACTCGGTTCCGGGAGGCACTTTTCTACTATTCTGCATGGTTTGATATGTTTGATACTAACTTAAGCCGGGAAGATCTGGAGAGGTCTAATCTTGAGAAAGAGTTCTATGGGCGTGAGGTTATGAATGTCGTTGCATGTGAGGGCTCAGAGAGGGTTGAGAGGCCTGAGACGTACAAGCAGTGGCAGGCTCGCAACATGAGAGCTGGTTTCAGGCTCCTCCCATTAAACCTGGAGCTTGTGAATAAGTTGAGAGGTAAGGTGAAGGCAGGAAGGTATCACAAAGATTTTGTGTTTGATGAAGATGGTCGCTGGATGTTGCAGGGGTGGAAGGGTCGGATTCTTTGCGCTAGCTCATGTTGGGTACCTGCTTAGAATTTATTAAAGCCATTTTTGTAGAACTCAGAATCGAAGTTCCTAGGGTTTCTTCTGGAGGTGAGCTGACAAGGATATTTGATATGGCTTTCTTGAAGTGTTAAGTACTCTCTCTCTCACTCATATGCAGACACACACACACACCACAAAAAAAGACATTTATGAATGTTTGTATGTATTCGTACGATTGATATACTGTCTGTCTGTCTGTGTTTAGCAATGCATGTGGGCATATTCCTGAGGTGTTTATCTCTGGAGTATAAGCTTGATTCCGGGAGTGGAAGTTAAGGAGCTTTTTTTTTTTTTTTTTCAATAAGGAGCTAATATTGCAGGTTTATTTTTTTTTTCTGATCATCTGCAATTCCAGCCTTCTTGAAGGAGATGCATATGGACTAGGAAGATAATAAGCCATTCACTACTTTATTAGATAATATGTGAAGAATCATCCTATGGTAATAGTTCAGAATTATAGATGTGGAATTGCTCTGTCAGAATGAAGTTATGATTCCAATATGAAACCTATGTTGATGAAGCTGTTAATACACTATCACTGCCAGTTTGCTTCTCGGGATATTTTATTAATCAGTCATATACATCCTCCTGTTATATTTTTGTCCATCGATAGTGGAGATAAGAACAGGGTTGGTGCTTCCTGCTTCTTGCTTGTGAATTTTATCGTCAGTTTGTAGTTGTTTTTGTTTGGTCAGATGTATCAATCAAAGTGCAATTCAAAACTCCTGTTGTCTTTCATCCTTGTTTCCTGGTGCAGAGTTCATTTAATTGTGTTAAATAGTGCAGATTTTGTCCTTAGAATTGTAACTTTATTTTTGCTGAAGCACTTACGCCGGAGCTAAAAATAAGTAAATGATAAACACATTTAGTTGATTTGATTTTGTTAGAATTTATGCTCATCTTTCTTGTTATTTACTGCGTGTAATTGGTGGGATAATGCCTGGTGATTTTGCTGGAAAGAGGTATTCTATTTATGCATGTTGTTGGAATGGGTGGGAGACTTTGGTGGAAAGCCTATATTTAATGGGAAAATGAAAAATGATTCATTTTCACTCTGAGAAAATGTTTCTGGTAGTCATTTTTTTGTAAAATTAAGAGATTCTTGGTATCCCATAGCATGTGATTATAAGAGGTTTTTTTCCATTGGTCAAGGGTCTGCTTGTAGGACATGATAAAAATGCAGGATTAGATAGGATAATCATATACCATTCTTTTGGTATAAATTATATCACATGCGGGTGAGATATATGATCTACATGATATAGTTACTAAAGTCAATTAAAAATACTAAACGCTGGATACTATAACAGTTATCGTATGGTTGTGCTTTTATTTGTGACGATGCACAAGACCTCTTGAGTTCTGGCTTGATATCCAGCAAAGAAACAGCCCATCTGTGTGCATTGATGGAATGGTTCTTCCCTTCAAGAAAATGAGGATAATTCTGAACTTGGTTATATCAACTGTAAATCTTTTATTTATTTTTTGGTTGGGTGAGTTTAAATTAAGGGGGAAAACGTGCTAAATATATTAAGGGTTGAATATTTTGGAAACAGTTCACTTCTCCACCATCTTAGTATGCATCATCTGGCACTGTTGGTGGGCTGTCTGTGCAATGGAAGTTCTCAAAAGAAACAAAACATTATACAGAAGGAAAGATTCTGCAGTGTTACATGGGAAATGGTTGTTGCGTAGCAAATCTATGTTATGTCTGATTGATTGCATCCAAAGTTATCAGAACCGGCCAACTTGGCCAGTGGGACCGGTAAACCAATCTAAAATCAGACTAGTTTTTTAATTAGATCGGTTAAGAATTCAACACAGCTTAGACTGGATGACCTGACTAGTCAGACTGGTAATCCAGTCACCTAACCGGATTTCTAAGAACAAGTCATTTCCATTAATATGTATGAAGTATAACTTCGTGGTTGACAAAAATTGAACCCAAGCAAGCGATAGATTAGTAGGTAAGGGAAATTTTTCATATTTAGGCAAGGATGGAGCCAGGAAAAAAAATTAGGAAGAGTTAAAAAAAAAAAAAGTTCAGAAAATATGGGAGTAAAATTTTGTTTTTCTCAAATTAGAAAAATAAAATTTACAAATTTATTTCAAATCTTACATGTAAAAAAATATTATCCAAAATTTTGAAGGAGCTAACTATATATATATATATATATATTTAAATTAAAATTATTTTAAATATTAAATGTAAAAACAAATTCCAATTTTAGGGGACTATATAATAGGGGAGGAAAAAATGAATTTCTCAATGTATTCACTATTAGGAGGAGATTTAACGTAATATATAATTATGTAACATTTATAATCCAATCATGAAATTAATATTTATTTTACATTTTTCTCTGCATTAGAATTTAGAGGTGATCGCTTGGAGCAATGATGAGATCTAACGTAAGATCTCGTTCTTTTTTATCATGAATCCTAGAATTTTAGAATCGGAAGGTCTAACGTAAGATTTAAAAAAAAAAAAAAAATTATTGGAAGGCCATCAATAGTTTAAGGGATCATCTTAAAAAACCTTACACTATGTTTGGAAGGAATTGAAAAGAAAGAAAAGGAAAGGAGAAGGAAGGAGAGTTTATAATTATAAAAGTCAAAATAAAAATGACACCTTTATTTTAACGTATCTAAATGATATAATAATAAAATAATATAAAATTTTTTTCTTTTCCTTTCTCTCCTTTATTATTTTCAAACAAGATAAAAAGATTATATTAGTCTTTCTTCTCTTTTCCTTTCATTAGTTATCCAAATATAAAAGAGGGATTACTCTCTCATCTCATCTCATCTCCTCTCATTTCATTTCCCTCGTAACTAATACTCTCTTTTTCTTTTCTTTCTCTTTTACTTATTCAAACGAACTGTTAGACAAATGAGGTGACTAAATAAGAATTTTTGTATCTTAAGAGTGGCTATGAAAACTTTTTTCTATGAATATATGCTCAAATAAAATTACAAAATACCATGTATAAAGAAATTCACTTGGAAGTTTTCAAACTAATATCAATAAGATTAAAAATGATTTGGAGATATTTGAAACATTCAAAGTCTAATTGACTACTTGTCTAAAGCGATAGTGAGGATACTCTGGGATGATGGGACTGCTCTTGAAAGAGAATATTATAGCATTGACTCCTTTTTCTTTCTTTCTTTTTCTTTTTAAAAATTTTTTTTTAAAAAGAATATGATACGCAACATGTATCACGATACTAATACGATTAGGATCTCTTAATTTGATAATTGTTGGCTCCTTTTTATAATTCTTTCGTGTTGGTTCCAATTCCAAGCTAAACTTCCAACAACCAATCGAAGCTTCGACCGTAACCAAATCGCCGTAGAGAGACTGCAAGTTCAAAGATCAAGAACCAGCTTTAATTGCTTGAAAATGATGGATTGGAGTTAGTCTACGCACTCACTACTGAGTCAATCCGCTTGGGTTTCTGTGAGGTATGCCATTCCCTTTCTTTCTTATTTGCTTCAAATAAGGTGAAATCAAAAGCATGGAATTATTGGATTTGTGGGTTCGTCAAGTTGTCTCTCTCTCTCTCTCTCTCTCTCTCTCTCTCTCTCTCTCTCTCTCTTTTCCTGTTTGAGCTTCTTATTTCATTCTTTTCAAGGATTCTGGCTCTGGTATGTTATCAGCTTTCACTACTTTGTGGTGATCTACATGTAATTTTAACTGTTTAAATTTCTTCTCTTGGTGAGGGCTATTGATGTTATATGTGTATATTTGATCTTTCCATCGAGTCACTGGCAAATTTGTACCCGCTTCCTCACACACACACACAGAAATCACCTAGGGTTTTTCTATGTGTATTAAAGGAATTGTACAGTTTATAAATTGGATAAGCTTTTTAGTGTTTTTTTTTCCTCTTCTTTTTTTTATTTGGGTCATAATACACATTTATAATCTAGCTTGGGAAACAAAATTTTGGTTAATTTTGTAAATTAATCACCTCCAGATTTGAATGTTGGCAGGTTGAATCTTATGTTGGGTTTCTGCACTGTGCTTATGGACTCACTAACCGAGTTAATAAATTAGATAAGTTGCATCTTCTGAAGTTTTTGTCATAATACAAAGTTATAATCTAGCTTGCCAAAGTGAAATTTTGGTTAATTTTGGAAATAAATCAATTACAGATTGAAATCTGGCGGTTGAATCTTGATGCTCGCTGCTTATGGATTCACTTGTCCGTGGATTTTCTGGTTGCAAGAATGGATTCAAATTCGATCATGTGTCTCTTCCAGGCTATTCAGATCAGAATGATGCCAATGTATTTAAATTCAGAGGCACCCCCTTTGCTGATGACGCCGTGCTGGATCTTTACTTTCCAAATGATCCAAACTCGAGAATCTGTGAATCATCTCCACCCAAGATCTTGGTGGAAGATTCCTACACAAGATGACTTCTCTGATGCTGATCTCAAGTACCTAAACCAGGCACTTATGGATGATGACTTGGAGGATAAGGCGTGCATGATACCAGAATCTGCACTTCGTGCTGCTGAGAAGTCCTTCTATGACATGCCTTGGTGAAAAATATCCCTCCTCACCCAAACAACCCTTTCTCTATCAAAATATAAACTGTTCAGATGATATGGTTACTCATTGCAGCAACTATAGAAGTGGCAGATGTGTTAATGCTAACAGTTTGGCTAAATCTGGCTTGTGTTGTGATCTAGGCAAACACTCTCATGTACAAAATCCTCCTGTTGACCATGCCTTCCTGTATGATTCATTATCGTTATGTCCTCTGAGGAGCTCCTCTGAGACTGTTGATGAGTTAGCAGACTCTGTTGTCAATGCGCCTCTGGAGACCCAATCTGTTTCACAGTTCGAAGGAGGGATAGAGGAACCTAGGGAGTTCCTTACAAGTGGTAATTATGAGATTTTGAATCTTGAGAACAACAGACTAGTCCCTCTTCGACCAAAGAAAAAGTTGTTAGAAGTTGAAGCCAATGCAGAAAAAGATGAGGGGGACATATCATCTAGTTTGTTATTGGAAAGGAAAAATCTTCACCAAGAGGAGAATTATTTAGAAGATAAAAGGAGTAAAAAACATTTGGCAGCCTGCATTGAAGAGTCTGTGTTACTTGAATTGTTTTGTAAGGCATTGCTTGTTAATGGTGGAAATGATGAGTCTACAATATATAATCTCGATGAACACTTGCAAAATGGGGTGAGTAAGGAGTTCGCAACAGAATGTGCAAGCAAAAGGTTCTAATGGTGGAGCAAACTGCACAAAAAAAGGGGTTAGCAAAAAGAAGAGTGTTGATATGAGGACTCTTCTCATTCAATGTGCACAAGCTGTGGCAGACAATGATGTCAGAAGTGCGAACGAACTATTGAAGCAGATCAGGTGGCACTCTTCTCCTTTTGGTGATAAACACCAAAGGTTGTCACATTGCTTTGCCTATGGCCTTGAGTCACGCTTGCTTGGTACTGGGAGTCCATTGTATGCAGCCCTAGCTGCCAAGAATATGTCAGATGTTCGCATCTTGAAAGCTTATAAGCTGTTTATTTCAGCATTTCCTTTCATGAAGACGTCAAATTTCTTTGCAACCCAAATGATTTTGGAAGTAACCAATAAGGCAAATCGGGTCCACATTATTCATTTTGGTATTTCTCATGGTTTTCAATGGCTTCCCCTTGTTCAGCATCTCTCAAAAAGACCTGGTGGGCCTCCCAAGCTTCACATTACAGGAATAGACCATCCCAATCCTGGTTTCCGGCCTGCTGCAAGGGTTGAGGGGACTGGATATCGATTAGCAAATTATTGTGAGAGGACTCAATGTTCCATTTGAGTACAATTACTTAGCACAAAAATGGGAAACAATCCGTATTGAGGATCTCAAGATTGAGAAAGATGAGGTGCTGATTGTGGTCTCTTTATACCAGTTTAGGTGCCTACTTGATGACACAATTTTAGAGAATAGTCCACGGGATGCTGTTCTGAACTTAATCAAGAGGATTAATCCCGTTATTTTCATCCATGGAATTGAAAATGGGACATACAATTCCCCGTTCCTTGTCTTGCGGTTCCGTGAGGCACTCTTCCACTTCTCTGCATTGTTTGATATGTTTGAAGCTAATGTGCCCCGTGAAGATCCCGACAGAATGGTGTTTGAGAGAGATATATTTGGAAATGAGGTTTTGAATGTAATAGCATGTGAAGGATCAGAGAGAACTGAAAGGCCAGAGACATACAAGCAGTGGCAGGCTAGGCATCTGAGGGCTGGGTTCCGGCAGCTCCCATTGAACCAGGAGATCATGAAGAAAATAACGGCTAAGGTGAAGTTATATTACCACAAGGAATTTTTTGTGGATGAGAACAGCCAGTGGATGCTACAAGGATGGAAGGGGCGAGCGATCCTTGCTCTCTCCTGCTGGAAACCTGCCTAGGAGTTTGGCAAGAAAATGCTTAGTATTTATTCTCAGACTGATGGGAGTAAAGAAGTTTTTATGTTTAATACACATATTAAATTATATTTGCTTTTATATTTAAGGGATAATGTCTGTTGACCAACTCCTCTTGAGTTTTGACAGACTCTCTTCCCCTCTTTCATACACAAGAAAATTAATATATGCTGTTTTATATATTTAAACTTTATTTCTGTTGATATACTTGCTGACAAAAATGGTAGCTGATTTTCTTCTTGATGTCTTATCTGAGCAGTTACCCATACACTTATTGCAGGTGTATTGTTATTATCATATGATTATCTCGTCTAAATGAAAATTTTATTCTTAGTATCATTTGATTATCCCTTGTCTAAATGAAAACCTTCTTCATCATCACCATAGGAATGAGTGCAATCAGGTAAACAACACATTTAGTATTTTCTTTTTCTTTCCATTTTTTTTCTCTTTTCTTGGGGGAGGGGGTGGGTTGACAGGTGGGAAGATTTACACCTACATATTAAGTTTAGTGAATTGATTGGGTAACATATTAGAATTTTTTTTTCCTAGTGTACCCAACCAATTCTATTACAATTTACCATAACTATTAAGTAGCAACTATTTTGATTAGATTGTCCACTGGTTTGTCATTTCAAATTTAAAATTGAGGACTCTTAAGTTGTTCTTCATTGATTCTTAATTTGTAGCAACAACTTAAGAGTCCTCAATTTTAAATTTGAAATTCAATTTATGATACTGCTGAGATATTGTCCAGCCAAATTGTGGTCAAGCAGTTTGGGGTAGTTTGAATTGAAAGAATGCAGTCCAGATTCATGAAGTCCAGCCAGAAATGCAGTTGAATCATATTTTTCTCCAAATGCTTCAGGTATGTGCGTGTTATTTAACTCCCATCCTTTTTAGCACTTTCACATGAATCAGATCATACACTTCTTCAAGTACTATCTTTGTGAAGTCATTTTATGGCCAAAAAAAGAGAGGTCACATAACTTTATATGTGTGCAATGTTGGTACTTGGCATCTGTTTCTTTCTTCCCCTTTCTTGCTAGTAATAATAATACCAGTGGGTAATACTTTGCTGTATTTAAATCCATTATCCATATTGCCTTGCATCTTGTTTTGTAAGGTCATGCATCTTTGTTGCACTTATTTTGAGTATATGGAAAGTCGTGTGACTTTTGGATAAACAAATTGACGCACTTTATATGGATTGAAAGTAAAATAAAGGCATTAAAGTCATTGTAGTACAATAGATTTAGTGCTGACACTGAATCTAGGAGGGATGGAAGGGGTGATTAAGGGTTCAATTCGAACTTAAGGCAGGTTAAATGGATTGATGACAAACTTCTAGGATAATATGAACCTAATGGACTTCAGTGTCCATCAGATTGGGGATTGTTTGGACATGTTGAGGAATGGAAGATGAACCGAGTCACTTAAACTTGGTTTGCGACTCGGTTGGCTAGGGTCTCACTTGAGATCGACTAACTATCATATGTTGAAGCGTAGTAATTAGTTGAGTTCGTCTTGATCTCCAGTTCTTCACTCAATAAGCTGTTGCGCATACCTCCAAATGAGATTGGCTTCAGCAGAAGCTTGCTCATGAGGTTGACAAGCAGTGCTAATTTTTTGTCCGAAGCTTGTTATTTTATTTTATTTTTTTTTTTTTTCGAGCGAAGCTCGATCTACCTACTTGTTAACGAGCATGCAGCCTCTTTTTTGTTTTTTGTTTTTTGTAATGGTCATATAAATTGTTGATGCGGAAACTCGGGGCTTCGATGCTGTTGTAGACGGCAGACTGGTTGCTGCAAGAACTACACTGCAATGAATGAAATCTTCAAGAAGTGAACTAGACCCTTTCCTAAATTTAGTATTTGCTCCCACCAGATTCTATAACTGGTACGTAATGGGAATCTCTGCAAATCTGATGTCAAAAATACAGTTAAAGCCAAAGAATGCTATCTACAATTAGCCTACTTGAAGACAATTTGTGAATCTCCACTGGGTGAAAAGAGACCAAGGTTTGATGATTGGTTACTGCATATTAACAGAACCTCAAACGATTTATTTGTATAAAACAAAGGAGCCACGTATTGTAAGGGTGGTTGCTTGTCTTAGCAAAGAGCTTTTCCGGAGAAGAAGAAGTATGTTCTTATTTATGAATACTGTATCTGCTGTATGGTGTTGGATATATATATATATATATATCTTGCAACAAGTTGTAACTCTTTGAATAGGTATCTATTCATTTGAATTGATGAATATTTGTTCGAATTGATATGTATTCATATGAACAGATATCGAATGAACTAGTTCGTTCAAACGATCATTCCAACAAGATCGAATGAAAACCTTTTTAAGAATAACAGACCTTCACCAGAAAGTACACGACCTATTTATTCAAATGGGCATGATAATAAAATGTTAATACTGATTAAGAATTCGACTTGCACTCGACAATCGTATTGCTATAACCGTACAAAGTACAAAGTACGCAATGTAAATGCCATTATATAGCTTGCTGCCCCAGTCTCGCTCCCGCTTCCGCGTCCGTGTCCACGTCACTAGATAATTTCTCCCATCTGTGGGCATGATGGAAGGGAAGTGAGAAAAATGTGGAAAATTCTTTGCTTGGTTGTATCAACTGTTTTTTTTTTTTTTTTTTTTGGGTTAGTTTAAATTAAGGGGGGAAATGTGCTAAAAATATCAAGGGTTGAATATTTTGGAAACAGTTCAGTTTTCTGTCATCTCAGTATGCATCATCCTGGCATTGTTGTTGGTCTGTCTGTGCAATGGAAATTCTGAAAAGAATACAAAAACATTATACAGAAGCAAATCTATGTTATGTTTTTTTATTGCATCTCAAGTGGCGTTGGCACTGTAGTTTGTTAAAGTGTGCTGTGCAATGAAAACATAATTTCTACCTCTCAGACAATAGTTAGAACATCTCCAATTCACATTCTTTATTTTCATTTTTTGGATAAATTTTTTATTTTTATTTTGGTATTTTCTTTAAATTCGAAGTTGATCCACCCCACATTTTCATATTTTTATTTCAAATATACTACTCTTCAAATCACCACTCATGCTTCAAGTCCCACTTTTAATAATATTATTTATTTCTAAAATGAGATTATTTAACATACATTTATCCAAAATTTAATTATTTATCACTTTTTCATTTTTGATTAAAACTACATGATCTATCAAAGAAATTATAAATTAAATATAATAAGAAATAAATAAAAATATATTAAAAACTAAAAAAATACATTTAAAAAAGAAGATAAAAATACATTAAGAAACTAATAAAAATATATAATAATCGAGACTTGTTAAATCTCAAAAATTACAAGCACTAGTGAGATGGTAAATTACATCTTGCATACCCACTGTTATACCTTGATGAAATTAGTGAATTGCCGTGATTAAAACTAGTTTGAAGTTATTATAAAAATGTAGGATTAGATAAGATAATCATATACCATTCTTTTGGTATAAATTATATCACATGCGGGTGGGATATATGATCTACATGATATAGTTACTAAAGTCAATTAAAAATACTAAACGCTGGATACTATAACAGTTATCGTATGGTTGTGCTTTTATTTGTGACGATGCACAAGACCTCTTGAGTTCTGGCTTGATATCCAGCAAAGAAACAGCCCATCTGCGTGCATTGATGGAATGGTTCTTCCCTTGACGAAAATGAGGAAAATTCTGAACTTGGTTATATCAACTATAAATCTTTTATTTATTTTTTGGTTGGGTGAGTTTAAATTAGGGGGGAAAATGTGCTAAAAATACTAAGGATTGAATATTTTGGAAACAGTTCACTTCTCCACCATCCCAGTATGCATCATCTGGCACTGTTGGTGGGCTGTTTGTGCAATGGAAGTTCTGAAAAGATTACAAAACATTATACAGAAGGAAAGATTCTGCAGTGTTACATGGGAAATGGTTGTTGCGTAGCAAATCTATGTTATATCTAGTTGATTGCATCCAGAGTTAAACCAATCTAAAATTGGACTGGTTTTTTAATTAGACTGTTTAAGAATTCAACCTAGTTTAGACGGGATGATTCGACTAGTCAAACTGATAAACCAGTCACCTAATCGGATTTTTAAGAACAAGTCATATCTATTAATATGTATAAAATATAACTTTGTGATTGACAAAAAAAATTGAACCCAAACAAGCGATAGGTTAGTAGGGTAAGGAAATTTTTTCATATTTAGGCAATGGTAGTGCCACGGAAAAAAAAATTAGGGAGAGTTAAAAAGAAAAAAGTTGAGAAAATTTGAGAGTAAAATTTTGTTTTTCTCAAATTAGAAAAAGAAAATTTACAAAATTATTTCAAATCTTACATGTAAAAAAATATTGTCCTAAAATTTTGAAGGGACTAAATATATATTTTTTCAAATTAAAATTATTTTTCATAAAATTATTTCAAATATTAAATGTAAAAACAAATTCCAATTTTAGGAAACTATATACTAGGGGAGGAAAAAATGAATTTCTCAACGTATTCACTATTAGGAGGAGATTTAATGTAATGAATGATTATGTAACATTGATAATCTAAGCATGAAATTAATATATGTTCCACATTTTTCTCTACATTAGAATTTAGTAGTGATCGATTGGAGCAATGATGAGATCTTGTTCTCCTTTGTCATGGATCCTAGAATTTTAGAATAGGAAGGTCTAACGTAAGATCTAAAAAAAAAAAAAAATTATTGGAAGGCCATCAATAGTTTAATGGATCATCTTAAAAAAACTTAGACAAATGAGGGGCTAAATAAGAATTTTTGTATCTTAGGAGTGGCTATGAAAACTTTTTTCTATGAATATATGCTCAAATAAAATTACAAAATACCATGAATAAAGAAATTCCCTTGGAAGTTTTGAAACTAATATCAATAAGATTAAAAATGAATTGGAGATATTTGAAACATTCAAAGTCAAATTGACTTCTTGTCTAAACTCTAAAGTGATAGTGAGGATACTCTCGGATGATGGGACTGCTCTTGAAAGAGAATATTATAGCATTGATTCCTTTTTTTCTTTTAAATTTTTTTTTTTTTTAAAGAATATGATATGCAACACGATACTAATAATATGATTAGAGTAATTCTAATCTTATTTTTATATTTTATTAAAATTATTTATTTTTATAAATTAACAGTGTTATAGTAATTGAATATCATATAATGATAAGACAATGTTAGGTTTATTTAAAAATTTAAGTAAAAATATTTATCTTTATGAGTTAGTACTTTTATAAGTTGACAGTATTATATTGACTGGATATAATATCATTATAAGACATCATGATACAATAAACTTAGCATTATTGTACGATTAAGATTTCATTATTGTACGATTAAGATTTCTTAATTTGATAAATGTTGGCTCCTTTTATAATCAGTAATTCCAACGAAAATATTTTGAATTACCGAATCAAAATCATACTTTGGTGTTGGTTCCAATTCCAAGCTAAACTTCCAACAACCAATCCAAGCTTCCAACGTAACGAAATCGCCGTAGAGAGACTGCAAGTTCAAAGATCAACAACCAGCTTTAAATTTTAATTGCTTGAAAATGATGGATTGGAGTTAGTCTACGCACTTACTACTCAGTCAATCCGCTTGGGTTTCTGTGAGGTATGGATTCCCTTTCTTTCTTATTTGCTTCAACTAAGGTGAATCAAAAGCATGGAATTATTGGAGTTGTGGGTTCTTCAAGTTGTCTCTCTCTCGTTTCCTGTTTGAGCTTCTTATTTCATTCTTTTCAAGGATTCTGGCTCTGGTATGTTATCAGCTTTCACTACTTTGTGGTGATCTACATGTAATTTTAACTGTTTAAATTTCTTCTCTTGGTGTTGATGTTATATGTGTATATTTGATCTTTCCATCGAGTCACTGGCAAATTTGTACCCCCTTCCTCACACACACACACACACACACACACACAAATCACCTAGGATTTTTCTATGTCTATTAAAGGAATTGTACAGTTTATAAATTGGATAAGCTTTTTAGTGTTTTTTTTTTTTATTTGGGTCATAATACACATTTATAATCTAGCTTGGGAAACAAAATTTTGGTTAATTTTGTAAATTAATCACCTCCAGATTTGAATGTTGGCGGTTGAATCTTATGTTGGTTTTCTGCACTGTGCTCATGGACTCACTAACCTAGTTAATAAACTAGATAAGTTGCATCTTCTGAAGTTTTTGTCATAATACAAAGTTATATTCTAGCTCGCCAAAATAAAATTTTGGTTAATTTTGGAAATAAATCAATTACAGATTGAAATCTGGCGGTTGAATCTTGATGCTCGCTGCTTATGGATTCACTTGTCCGTGGATTTTCTGGTTGCAAGAATGGATTCAAATTCAATCATGTGTCTCTTCCAGGCTATTCAGATCAGAATGATGCCAATGTATTTAAATTCAGAGGCACCCCCTTTGCTGATGACACCGTGCTGGATCTTTACTTTCCAAATGATCCAAACTCGAGAATCTGTGAATCATCTCCACCCTAAGATCTTGGTGGAAGATTCTACACAAGATGACTTCTCTGATGCTGATCTCAAGTACCTAAACCAGGCACTAATGGATGATGACTTGGAGGATAAGGCGTGCATGATACCGGAATCTGCACTTCGTGCTGCTGAGAAGTCCTTCTATGACATCCTTGGTGAAAAATATCCCTCCTCACCCAAACAACCCTTTCTCTATCAAAATATAAACTGTTCAGATGATATGGTTACTCGTTGCAGCAACTATAGAAGTGGCAGATGTGTTAATGCTATCAGTTTGGCTAAATCTGGCTTATGTTGTGATCTAGGCAAACACTCTCATGTACAAAATCCTCCTGTTGACCATGCCTTCCTGTATGATTCATTATCGTTATGTCCTCTGAGGAGCTCCTCTGAGACTGTTGATGGGTTAGCAGACTCTGTTGTCAATGCACCGCTGGAGACCCAATCTGTTTCACAGTTCGAAGGAGGGATAGAGGAACCGAGGGAGTTCCTTACAAGTGGTAATTATGAGATTTTGAATCTTGAGAACAACAGACTAGACCCTCTTCGACCAAAGCAAAAGTTGTTAGAAGTTGAAGCCAATGCAGAAAAGGATGAGGGGGACATATCAACTAGTTTGTTATTGGAAAGGAAAAATCTTCACCAAGAGGAGAATTATTTAGAAGATAAAAGGAGTAAAAAACATTTGGCAGCCTGCATTGAAGAGTCTGTGTTACTTGAATTGTTTTGTAAGGCATTGCTTGTTAATGGTGGAAATGATGAGTCTACAATATATAATCTCGATGAACCCTTGCAAAATGGGGTGAGTAAGGAGTTGCAGCAGAATGTGCAATCAAAAGGTTCTAATGGTGGAGCAAACTGCACAAAGAAACGGGTTAGCAAAAAGAGGAGTGTTGATATGAGGACTCTTCTCATTCAATGTGCACAAGCTGTGGCAGAGAATGATCTCAGAAGTGCGAATGAACTATTGAAGCAGATCAGGTGGCATTCTTCTCCTTTTGGTGATAAACACCAAAGGTTGTCACATTGCTTTGCCTGCAGCCTTGAGTCACGCTTGCTTGGTACTGGGAGTCCATTGTATGCAGCCCTAGCTGCCAAGAATATGTCAGATGTTCGCATCTTGAAAGCTTATAAGCTGTTTATTTCAGCATTTCCTTTCATGAAGACGTCAAATTTCTTTGCAACCCAAATGATTTTGGAAGTAACCAAAAAGGCAAATCGGGTCCACATTATTAATTTTGGTATTTTTCATGGTTTTCAATGGCTTCCCCTTGTTCAGCATCTCTCAAAAAGACCCGGTGGGCCTCCCAAGCTTCACATTACAGGAATAGACCATCCCAATCCTGGTTTCCGGCCCACTGCAAGGGTTGAGGGGACTGGATATCGATTAGCAAATTATTGTGAGAGGCTCAATGTTCCATTTGAGTACAATTACTTAGCACAAAAATGGGAAACAATCCGTATTGAGGATCTCAAGATTGAGAAAGATGAGGTGCTGATTGTGGTCTCTTTATACTGGTTTAGGTGCCTACTTGATGACACAATTTCAGAGAATAGTCCACGGGATGCTGTTCTGAACTTAATCAAGAGGATTAATCCCGTTATTTTCATCCATGGAATTGAAAATGGGACATACAATTCCCCGTTCCTTGTCTTGCGGTTCCGTGAGACACTCTTCCACTTCTCTGCATTGTTTGATATGTTTGAAGCTAATGTGCCCCGTGAAGATCCCGACAGAATGGTGTTTGAGAGAGATATATTTGGACATCAGGTTTTGAATGTAATAGCATGTGAAGGATCAGAGAGAACTGAAAGGCCAGAGACATACAAGCAGTGGCAGGCTAGGCATCTGAGGGCTGGGTTCCGGCAGCTCCCATTGAACCAGGAGATCATGAAGAAAATAACGGCTAAGGTGAAGTTATATTACCACAAGGAATTTTTTGTGGATGAGAACAGCCAGTGGATGCTACAAGGATGGAAGGGACGAGTGATCTTTGCTCTCTCCTGCTGGAAACCTGCCTAGGAGTTTGGCAAGAAAATGCTTAGTATGTATTCTCAGACTGATGGGAGTAAAGAAGTTTTTATGTTTAATACACATATTAAATTATATTTGCTTTTGTATTTAAGGGATAATGTCTGTTGACCAACTCCTCTTGAGTTTTGACAGACTGCTCTTCCCCTCTTTCATACACAAGAAAATTAATATATGCTGTTTTATATATTTAAACTTTATTTCTGTTGATATGCTTGCTGACACAAATGGTAGCTGATTTTCTTCTTGCTGTCTTATTTGAGCAGTTACCCGTACACTTATTGCAGTGTATTGTTATTATCATATGATTATCTCTTGTCTAAATGAAAATTTTCTTCTTAGTATCGTTTGATTATCCCTTGTCTAAACGAAAACCTTCTTCATCATCACCATAGGAATGAGTGCAATCAGGTAAACAACACATTTAGTATTTTCTTTTTCTTTTCTGGGGGGAGGGGGTGGGTTGACGGTGGGAAGATTTACACCTACATATTAAGTTTAGTGAATTGATTGGGTAACAAATAATTTTTTTTTCCTAGTGTACCCAACCAATTCTATTACAATTTACCATAACTATTAAGTAGCAACTATTTTGATTAGATTGTCCACTGGTTTGTCATTTCAAATTTAAAATTGAGGACTCTTAAGTTGATCTTCATTGATTCTTAATTTGTAGCAACAACTTAAGAGTCCTCAATTTTAAATTTGAAATTCAATTTATGATACTGCTGAGATATTGTCCAGCCAAATTGTGGTCAAGCAGTTTGGGGTAGTTTGAATTGAAAGAATGCAGTCCAGATTCATGAAGTCCAGCCAGAAATGCAGTTGAATCATATTTTTCTCCAAATGCTCCAGGTATGTGCGTGTTATTTAACTCCCATCCTTTTTAGCACTTTCACATGAATCAGATCATACACTTCTTCAAGTACTATCTTTGTGAAGTCATTTTATGGCCAAAAAAAGAGAGGTCACATAACTTTATATGTGTGCAATGTTGGTACTTGGCATCTGTTTCTTTCTTCCCCTTTCTTGCTAGTAATAATAATACCAGTGGGTAATACTTTGCCTGTATTTAAATCCATTATCCATATTGCCTTGCATCTTGTTTTGTAAGGTCATGCATCTTTGTTGCACTTATTTTGAGTATATGGAAAGTAGTGTGACTTTTGGATATATAAACAAATTGACTCACTTTATATGGATTGAAAGTAAAATAAAGGCATTAAAGTCATTGTAGTACAATAGATTTAGTGCTGACACTGAATCTAGGAGGGATGGATGGGGTGATTAAGGGTTCAATTCGAACTTAAGGTAGGTTAAATGGATTGATGACAAACTACTAGGATAATATGAACCTAATGGACTTCAGTGTCCATCAGATTGGGGATTGTTTGGACATGTTGAGGAATGGAAGATGAACCAAGTCACTTAAACTTGGTTTGAGATTCGGTTGGCTAGGGTCTCACTTGAGATTGACTAACTATCATATGTTGAAGCGTAGTAATTAGTTGAGTTTGTCTTGATCTCCAGTTCTTCACTCAATAAGCTGTTGCGCATACCTCCAAATGAGATTGGCTTCAGCAGAAGCTTGCTCATGAGGTTGACAAGCAGTGCTAATTTTTTGTCCGAAGCTTGTTATTTTATTTTATTTTTATTTTTTTCGAGCGAAGCTCGATCTACCTACTTGTTAACGAGCATGCAGCCTCTTTTTTGTTTTTTGTTCTTTGTAATGGTCATATAAATTGTTGATGCGGAAACTCGGGGCTTCGATGCTGTTGTAGACGGCAGACTGGTTGCTGCAAGAACTACACTGCAATGAATGAAATCTTCAAGAAGTGAACTAGACCCTTTCCTAAATTTAGTATTTGCTCTCACCAGATTCTATAACTGGTACGTAATGGGAATCTCCGCAAATCTGATGTCAAAGATACAGTTAAAGCCAAAGAATGCTATCTACAAGTAGCGTACATGAAGACAATTTGTGAATCTCCACTGGGTGAAAAGAGACCAAGGTTTGATGATCGGTTACTGCATATTAACAGAACTTCAAACAATGTATTTGTATAAAACAAAGGAGCCACGTATTGTAAGGATGGTTGCTTGTATTAGCAAAGAGCGCTTTTCCGGAGAATGAAGAAGTATGTTCTTATATATGAATACTGTATCTTGCAACAAGTTGTATCTCTTTGAATAGGTATCTATTCATTTGAATTGATGACTATTTGTTCAAATTGATATGTATTCATATGTGTTAGATTTGGTGGAATAATATAAAATAAAGAGACAAGAAGAGAAGAAAGAGAGAAGAGGAGAAGAAAAAAATTCAAAGCATTATATTGTATTAGACTGAATTTATGAAACTATACAAGAGAGCTCCTTATATAAGAGAGTGATGAGATTGTACATTTAAAAAGAAGATAAAAATACATTAAGAAACTAATAACAATATATAATAATCGAGACTTGTTAAATCACAAAAATTACAAGCACTAGTAAGATGGTAAATTACCTCTTGCATACCCACTGTTATATTTACTAAAATTAGTGAATTGTCGTGACTAAAACTAGTTTGAAGTTATTATAAAAATGATTAGTAGATTAATAGTGTATGAATAATGGATAAATAGTGATTTGAGGAGTATCTTCAATTTTTTTTTCAACCTTCAAATTTGAAGTCACAAATAATGCACGTTTTTCATACCTATCTTCAAATTTGAAGATGGGTTAGAGATGCTGTTATATGTAGCCAACAGTTTTAAGGATACATTTGTCTATGTATTCATAAAGGATACATTTGAAAACAAAAATTATTGTTTTGCAAGAAAATGTTTCTGCCACCTTGACTTTCTTGATAAAGTCAGTAATGTTCATCTCTCTCTCTTGACAGTGACTATCTGGTCTTGGTTTTATTTCTCTGGACATGAGACGTGTTTTGAAACGGAAGTAGAAAATGAAATACATAAGTGCAAAATTAAACATAATGGAGAAGGTTAAAAATATTAAATCTAATAAGTTGTCTATATTTATAAACCGTGATATTACAAGAATAAAAATATTCACAAATTTAAAAACTCATTTACATCTAAAAACATAGGATTCCTTTTTCGTAATCGTATCACTCTAACGTAACGCTTGAGCAACAATACCCTTGTATAAAGGTTTCAGCAGATTTCTAAAATTAAGAAAGTCAGTACTCTTAAAGAAAAAAGTTATTTGGATGGAAAAGTAACTAGAGATTGTCAAAAAGTAAAATAGGATCAATTTTTTTTATTTTTTTAAATCACTTCAAGTCATAAAGAAATCATCATCTATCCAAATAAATTTTTCGCAATCATCCAACTGTCAATTTTAGTCATGATTGGAATGATGAATGGAAGTGCATGCACCACAGCTGTTTTGAGTGGCACGTTTTTCAAATCCAAGAATGCATCAACCTACTAAACCACTTGTGTATGTGAAAAATGAGGCTGCTGGAACGTTAAACTGAAATAAAAAAATTAAAAAAAAGAAAAAAATATTAAAATAAATTTATTAATTCAAAAGATTTATGATTTATTTTTTCTATTTAAAAAATTTTAAAAATAAAATTTTAATACAAAAACGTCTAATTCTTAATTTTTATCCTAATACCGTTAATAAATATTACTAATTATACTAAAATGATCTTCAAAATACATTTTAGAAAAAATATTAAAAAGTATATAAAATAAATTTTTTAGTCCTAAAAAATTATAACATTTTATAAAATAAAAATTTATTTTTTAAGCATTTTAGATAAATAAAAAATTTTATGTTTCTTTTTTAGATTGAAGAATTTGTTGTATTTATTATTTAATATTTTTTAAATTATATTTTGAAAGTTATTTTGGTCTAATTAATAATATTTTTTAATAGTATTAAGATGAAAATTAACAATTAAAGTTTTTTTGTATTAAATACTTTTTTAGATCTTTTAAATAATAAAAAAATATCATGAATTTTTTAGATTAAAAAAATTATTTTTAATATTTCTCCCCTTAAAAAAAAGGTTTTCTAATTTTCACATGTTTTTTTTTTTAATGTATTGAAAAGTTTGAATTGATCAAAATATGATGTCACAGTGGGCATTAGTCTCTTTAGACCACTGTAACAGCCGCCCTAATAATGCTAAGCAGTGAAGTTTCTTGATTTCTCTATTTCAGAAAGATTAGATCATTAAGGGATCTTTTTCATACTTGGGAATCTAATCAAATCATTAGGGGATGGAAAGAAAATTGATTTTTATTCACTGTTAGGAGGTGATTTAATGAGAAACGTTTCTAAATCCACCAAGCTAATTTTTATGGTCTTTCAATACTTTATAAGGAATCATCTTAATAAATTGAGAATCCAATTGGATGCTGCTTACCTACTTAGACTTGTGATACAAAAAATACCTAAAAAGAAAAGAGGGAGAAGAGAAAGAAGTAACCTGATAGATGAGGCCTCTTAATATCATCATCTACTGTAATACTTCACTTTAGCAATGACCATTTTTAATCTTGATTGTATATCTGTACTGTAGTACATGAAATTGATTTGAGTTTTAGGGTAGGTTAAATGGATTGATGACAAACTTCTAGGAGAATATGAACCTAATGGGCTTTAGTGTCCATCAGATTTGGGGATTGTTTGGACGTGTTCAGGACTGGAAGATGGACCAAGTAAATTAAGCTTGGTTTTAGATTTTGTTGGCTAGCGTCTCACTCCATATCAACTTGTGAAATAAATGAACTAACAGTTTGCTTAGGGGCCTGTTAAATGAACTAACAGTTTGCTTAGGCGCCGTTTAATAATGTTTTCGTTTCTGATTTTTTGTTTCGTTTTTCAATTTTTTTGAAAACGAGAATAAAAATACGTTTGATTAGTTGTTTTTTGTTTTTTCTTTTTGAAAACGGTTTTATTTGAGGTAGGAATTCAATTTATTCTTAAGCTAGTTTAGTAGCACATTTGTTTGTGTATATATGATGTACATATATTTACATAAGTGTGGAGTCGTCATCATGATACTTATATAGGTCTTATATCCATGTGAGTATATGTACACAAACACACGTATTATAAAACATTACTCACACAACATATTATGGTACTCAAAGCAGAAATCCCAAAATATTCCTAGAAGAAGCCCTTTTTTTCCCCTAATGGTCATATATAAATCAAACAATAACCATGAAAGGAAAGGCCCTTGTTTCCATTCTATGTTTGGTTTGGTTTCTCTAAGGGAAAAAAAAAAAAACAATTTGATTAATAACCTCAATGCAGGAGTTATTTACAAGAGATTTAATGAACTTATCCAATCTTTAATTATCTTTTTATGTTTTAGAAATTGTCACCAAAACTCATATTTGGTGAGAATAGAAGCCTCAGCACTATTACACTAATTTTTTTTTTTTTATGCATAAGTAAGGAAGTATTTTCGTCAACTTATTATACTATTGTGTTATAATAGATTTGATGTTAGAACTTGGAAGTACGTGAAATATCCAAAATCTCGAGCTCCAATTTTTTGAACTTTTGAACATCTTTTAATAAAGTTATTGCATGGTCCGGGACCATTGGTTTCAAGAGCGGAATCAGGAAAAAAAATTAGATGGGTTAGAAAATTTTGGAAGAAAATGAGATAAATGATGAGTAAAAATTAGGTTGGACAAAAATTTTAATTGTGGGCTAAAATTTTGGATGATAAATTAAAGAAATAATGAATAAAAATTAAGTTGGGCTAAAATTTTAGGATTGTTTAATTTGAAAATGTCAAAATTTTACATGTATAAAAAATATTTCCTAAAATTTGAAATGAGTTCCTAGCTACACTAATAATCCCGCCCTTAATTCGTCTCAGTTAATTATAAGTTATCGTGTATATAATATATTGAGTTTTTAAAGACAAAAAAAAATTATATATATATATATATATGATAAATCATGATTAACCATACTATTGACTAGGTGAATATTTCGAAGCATGTAATAATTTCTCCTTTCAATTGTGGTCACCGGATTTAATACCATTTGATTCACAAGTCATTGGTGTCGGCAAAGTCACAAGCATATACGTGTGTGTGTGTGTGTAATGTGTGCATGTGTGTGTGTGTGTATATATATATATATATATATATATATATATAAATATGATCATACTGCAGTGTACTACATTTTACTTCCTGAAGGAAAATTGTCATTAAAAAAAATTAGCAAACCCCATTATAAACAATTCCAGTAAAGTCTACGAGCAACTTCACCCATACTTTCCAAATCTTCTTTCTTATTTTGATTTAAATAAAAATAAAGTTAATTTAAAGAGTCACTTTTGAAATAACTATTCAACCATACTTCTTATTTTAACTCATTTTAAATTTATTTTATTAATTTTTAAAATTTAAACTATCACAATTTAAATTTATTTTCAATGATTATATTTTTTTAATGACTACTTTTTAATGGCATATTTTCATCTATCATTTTCGATCTCGAGAATTTATCTGTACATATAATTTGTATTATACAAAATTAAATATAATTTTAAATTTAAATTTAGCATTTATTTAACTTTTAACAAAATATTAAAAAAAATTAATTAAGATAAAATATAAAAAAAAAAATTGGTTTAAAAAAGTTCTCACGATTTAATAGAATGAAGAGTCGGTTGAAACATAAATTTTTAAATCTAACATCTTAGAATAACTTAGGAGCCATGATAGAATGCCTCTTGGAAATCCTCAAAGGAAAGGAGTCAAAGGGCCCATCTTGTGAGGGGGATGAATCTGGGCTACTATTGAAATATCCGACAAACATGTGCATCCTTTTTGACTGCTACTAGACTCGAGATTATAATAGCCAAAGCCACCCCACCCCAACCTTTTTCTTATCAAAAACATCATCATTTGAGTCCTTTTTTTGTTTTCACCTTCGGATTGTTATGTACTAGATACTAGTGTGTCGCACGTCGTAAAATAGTCCTTGGATCTTTCTTTCTCTTCTTCATCTTCATATAAGAAATTTTTTGAATGGGTCCACTACAAGAATGTGATAATGCATTTTTTTTTAATCATATTTTGATACATGTGATATGATTAATTTTTTTTAATAAAATATATTCATAGATGAAATTAGGATAAGACTAGAAATTTTTTGAAAAAAAATTTTAGTAAAAAATTTGCGATGGGTCAAAATTTTAAGGTAAAAAATGATGGGTAAAGATTGAGTAGGACAAAAATTTTGAATGATAAATTATAATTTTGGACGAGAAATGAAATAAATAATAGATAAAAATTAGGCTAGACTACTTTAAAAATGATTAAAATTTTATTTGTATAAAAAAAATTCTAAAATTTGAAGAGAATCGGAACTCAACCAAGTCTCCTTTGTGATTTCGTTCTTAAACAATACATAATTTATTTTGTGATTTCATTTATAAACAATACATATGATAAAGTGTTATTTAAATAACATATTATTACATGATATATGAAATCTATTGAAGAATACCTCTTTGGTATCATGCTCTTTTGGCTTGCTTTATTGTATCCTTTTCTTTTTCCCTCAAATTATAAAATATTAATTGTCATTCATTGTGCATGTATCCCATTTAACGACAATGATGATACTATTGAGTATTGAAACATTTTCCACTATAGTAAGATCGGGTCCCAATCGTGCAATTATTTTGGGCAATCTAATAAAATATTATTGTCTGAAATTTCTTTTTCTTTTTTTAATGTACAAATAATCTCTCTGTTATGATTAAAAACTAATATTTATACAATGATTGAGTTTAAACTATGGTATCCACCTCACAATAGCCCTTCCAAATCATTTTTTTATATGAATTAATTTTGTGTCACGCCGGACCAAATTTCTGACTCGATCAACACTAATCACTTCACTTTTTCTTCATAAGCCATGTGCGTTGATAAATCTTAACTTTAAATAAGATAAGAGAAGCTTTTTTTTTTATATATAGATTTGTATCACAATTTATCTTGGACACAATATAGATATTTATATTTGATTATATATCAATTGAAAATAAGATTTTTTTTTTTGTTTTACGTGATATAAGACATGTTGGGTCCTGAAATGTCGAGCAAGAAACAATTTTGAAAATAACATTAGAGCTAAGTGTCTATTTTGAAAAACTTCAGATTTAAAAGAAGTGCTAATGAGTCAAAAGTTCTCGTAACAAGAGATACGAGAAGGAGAAGTAGTTAATTGTTTGATAAAAATTATTTAAAAATAATTATGAAATATGAATTTTTTTTATTATCTTTTGTTTATTAAATGTTTTGTATGCATCTAAAAACATATTATAAATTAATCAATATTTAATAAAATAATATTTATATATATGTATAAAATTTAAAATATATATATTAGTATTATGTGGAGAGTGTGTGTATATATACATACGTACACATACAAGATGTTGATGTGTTGGAAAGTTGTGATGATTTAACTGGTTCAACTTGGCCGCGTATTTATTAAGTAATTAAGGTGTAAGTTGTGGTGGGCCCAAAGGTTTAGTGGTAAATGTGCAAACGTTGGGCCGAAGCAGCCTTCTTTGGCAAAGGAAAGAGTAAAAGCGGTTGAACTATGGATCCTACACGAAAACGCACGTATTCAAAATTTTATTTAGTACACGTTTGTTGATGTGGTGTAAAACTAACGTTTGAGTTAAGTAATCAAGGAGATTAAATAATTATATAAAAATACTATTTAAATTAAATAGTTAATTCTTTGAATGAATTGTAAAAAAATATGTAATAATTATTGAATGAATATATTTTAAGGATTGTTTGACTTATTGCATTTTAAGAGATTTAATTATACTTAATTGATTTTGAAACTGATTGAATTAGATTTATATTATATTTATTAATCATATTTTTTTATTAAATTGAATTAAATTTATAAATATAACCTTTTTTATTAAGTTGAGGAAATCTATTAACTAGGAATGACAATGAGATAGAGGATTCCTTTTCTAATCCCTTTTGGAAAAATTTTCTCCTCAAACTCATTTAAATCCTGTAATAAACAAATGCGGAGTTGTATTTATTTACTTGTTTTATTAAATTATTATAATTAACATATTTTAAACAAAATATTATATGTGTTAAAATAAGAAATATGTATATTAATAAATAATTAAAATGATATTTTTTTCCTTAACATATAACTCTATAGATTTGTATAAATTTTTAATAGGTGACTAAAAATTATTATTATAAATATTGGATATGCAACACAAACTTTTTTTATTATATCTTTTATTTTATATAATCGGAATAATATGAGATGGACAGGATGAGATGTCTTTTTTCCACACGTTTTAAATTTTAACAGAATGAAAAAAATTTCTTCTAAACCCATTTCATTATAGTCGGATGGATGGTTCCTAAAGAATAAATTGCCATCAACCTAACATAACTTAAAACTAACCATCATTAATAAGGATGGCAATTTGTTCCACCTTATCGAGGCCCCGCCCCATCCTCTCTCGCATGGGACTGGTATAGAGTACTCATAAACGAGGTCGGAATATGACTTTTAAAACCCCGTTGGATTAGTGGCGGGTTCGAGGGATGGTCATCCCACCCCGTTTATATATTAAAGTTTTTTATTTTTATATTTGCCGATAAATAACACTATATAAAATTAATTTTAAGGTTTTTCATATCACACTCGTATATTTTTTTTTTGTATTAGTTATTTTGGCCAAAAAAAATTAATTTACTTGTCAAAATAAAAGTTTTAACTTACTTAAAATATATATATATATATATATTGGGGTTCGGGGCGGGATGGGGTGAAGTCGAAAAATATAAATGAGGTCAAGGGTCGAGGTCGAGGTAAACATTTAAACGAGGTAAGGCGGGCTGGGATTGGGAACTAAAAATATAAACAAAGTCGAAGTTGAAAAAAAGTTATCTCGTCTCAAACCTGTCCGGTTGTCATTCCTAACCACTAACGCTAGCCTTCGGCTTTCATCCCCAGATCCAATTGAATCCACTAAGGCGAGGAAGGAGGGCCCATTTGATCCTTCGTTGAAGCTGATTGATACATAGATATAGATATAGATACAGGTACTTGGGCGCTTTGGTAATTGGATAGCGACCGACAGGCTTCAACTCGGTTAAAAAATATATATATCAGGGTTCGGGGCGAGACGGGGTGAAGTCAAGAAATATAAATAGAGTCGAGGTCAGGATTAGGGTCGGGATAAACTTCTAAATGAAGCAAGACAGAGCGGGATTAGGAACTAATAATATAAACAGGATCGAAGTTGAAAAAAAGTTATTCCTTTTCAAACTCATTTCGTTGCCATTTCTAACCACTAACACTAGCCTGCGACTTTCGTCCTAGGATCCAATCGAATCCACTAAGGCAAGGAAGGAGGGCCCATTTGATCCTCTGTTGAAACTGATTGATATAGAGATATAGATATAGATATAGATATAGGAACTTGGGCGCTACGGTAATTAGATAGCGACCGTCAGGCTTCAACTCGGTCAAAAAAATATATATATCAGGGTTCGAGACGGGACGGGGTAAAGTCAAGAAATATAAATAGAGTCGAGGTCAGGGTCAGAATCGGGATAAACTTCTAAATGAAGTAGGACAAGATGGGATTAGGAACTAAAAATATAAACAAGATCGAAGTTGAAAAAAAATTATTCCTTTTCAAACTCGTTTCGTTGCCATTTCTAACCACTAACACTAGCCTGCGACTTTCGTCCTAAGATCCAATCGAATCCACTAAGGCAAGGAAGGAGGGCCCATTTGATCCTCTGTTGAAGCTGATTGATATAGAGATATAGATATAGATATAGGAACTTGGGTGTTACGGTAATTAGATAGCGACCATCAGGCTTCAACTCGGTTAAAATATATAAATATCAGGGTTCGAGATGGGACGGGGTAAAGTCAGGAAATATAAATAGAGTCGATGTCAGGGTTATGGTCGGAATAAACTTCTAAATGAAATAGGACAGGATGGAATTAGGAACTAAAAATATAAACAAGATCAAAATTGAAAAAAAGTTATTCCTTTTTAAACTCGTTTCGTTGCCATTTCTAACCGCTAACACTAGCCTGCGACTTTCGTCCAACGATCCAATCGAATCCACAAAGGCAAGGAAGGAGGGACCCATTTGATCCTCTGTTGAAGCTGATTGATATTGATATAGGAACTTGGGCGCTACGGTAATTAGATAGCGACCGTCAGGCTTCTAACTCGGTCAAAAATCGCCGCTACTACACACCATGCTTAGCTCGTGTGAACACTCATAAGTGAAGTATACATCGCTGAGCAACACAAGAAAACTGTCATCTATATCCGGGCCCACGTTCATCTAACCTGAAACAATGACGATTATTTTACCTCTTATAATTAAGAGATGCAATTTGAACGGCAACCTCCAACTAATCTGTGGCCGACTCAAAATTTTAAGATTTAAACTCTAATTTTTATATTTTTGATTGAGTTTGGATAAAATAATTTAAATTTGATCTAAATTAAGTTGGACTGAATTGAAATTTTAAAAATTCGGTTTAAACTGAACCCTAATTTAATATTTTATATATTATATTTTTCATATTTTAATTATCTATTATTAGATTAATAATAATTATTTTTATTTTTTTATAATTTCAAAATTTTATTGACCTTTAATATTTTTTTAAAATTAAATTATGTTGAAGGAATTATTTTAACAGATTTTTGTTTCTTTAAGAATGAGAAATTGAGAAAAATTATTAAAATTTTTAGTGTATTATCAAAATTAGAAAAAAGATAGTAATTTATTAAAAAATCGTGAATAAAATTTGAAACTTAGAATTAATAATCAAATTCGGAACAAACTTGGGTTGAACCCGATACTATGAATTTTAATTCAAATTAGACTTGGGTTGGATTGTTCGAATTTAACATCGAGCTTAGGTCAAACTCGAGTTGACTATTTTAAAATTTTAATTGAGTTTGGACATAACTCAATCGGATGTTAGCCACCCAAGTTGTACCCTTACTTGTAATTTATTTTGGAAGATGATATTGGAGCTCCCAACAATTACACTTGCAATCCAAACATATATTATTTAATGTTCAAATTGTGTACTTTTTGAAGTGCAATTGTATGATTGAAGAATAAGAATAAGATTTTCCATTATTTTTGTCTCCAAAAATAATAGATATCCTATCTCAGTTATCTCGAAAAAAAAAAATGTATTCTCAATAATCAAATAATATAGATATACAGAAATGTCGATGTGACACATCAACTCACTCTCAAGAATATATATTCCAGTAGTATCTAATACTTGCTCTAATTGTTTCAACTTATGATTTACCCTCTCGCAAAAAAAGAACTCCTTACGAAAAAATAGATTACAATGTGAAATAATTGACGGTAAGTTATTAACCTTTATTCTTTTATCCCACCTCTTTCATAAAAGTAAAAGTTTACTGCTCATCTAACTCATTATGATAATATTTCTGGATATATCTCACCTTTTTGTGAAAAGTGACAAGAAAAAGAAAAAAGAAAGACTATAAGATATGAAAGCATTTATATTTATTGATCAATGTGATTGAGAGTGTTGTGGGTAATCTAAAGTCATCTAAAGGTTTGTTGAATTGTGTAACTAATTTTATTTCTTCCAAAATAATATTAAATTAATTGGTAGACTTAGTCACAATAATTATTTATTTCATCAATCCAATTCAATTTCTTTATCTTCAATTTTTTAAGAATTTAATATTTAAATTTTTGAAATTTTTAATATTTTTGACCAAAATTTATGAAGTTTGTAAACAAAAATTAATAAAATAATAATAAAAATCCTTTATATCACTAATTTGTATCTCGATTTAAATTTTAATATGATGTGTTACTATATTTTGAAAACGATATCATATGAGCTCAAATGTACTACATGATGCTACATCACAATTTATATTCCAATGTAAAATGTCACTTAGAGTTTATTGCAGTAACAAAGTTTTTAAAAAAATATTAAATACCCCAATCCAGTATCAAATAAATCTTATTTAACAAAATGAGATTATTTTATAAAAAATGTATCAAGTAATGCTTTTATTTAAAATCGTTATATAAACTATTTTAAAAAGGTCTTCAAAAAAATGCTTTCAAATGAAATTGTCATTTGAAATCACTCTTTTACAATAAAAGCATTATTTGAAAAAACGTTTTTAGACAATAGCTTCACATTTTGATATCAAAACAATCCTATTTTAATAATTAAATTTAAAACAAACCAAATAAGTAAAAATTTCTGTGTTACTATCATACTATGTAGTGTTTTTTGAAAGGATGTCACATGGAGTCAAATGTACTTACACGATGATGTTATATACTTAGTATTCATATCACATTAAGAATACATAATATTTTTTAATATATATATATATATATATATATATAAAAGATCATTTTTTTCCTAATTTTTGAATATGAATATTTTTAGCCGAACATTACTACTATTACTTTTCAACCAAATATTTTTCAACTCAATTTTCTTTAATCCAAATAGAAATTTCTTTATTTAATTCAAATGGATATCGTCTATGTATCTGCTAACCCGTTGGAGAAAGTCAAGTTGACCAAACGAAGAATGCTACTTGCTAATATATATGTATATGTATATCTTTATACGTATATGCAGTAATAATCGGCGAGGAGATGCCGAGTTAGAGGACCGATCACCGGCTTCAGTGGCTGCACCTGACCGGCTACAGCTGTATCCGGTTCGAGTTTCGGATGGCTATGATTCTCCCGCACCGTTTATTTCCGGGAAGTTTCGATCCTAATTTAGAATGTAGATAAAGTTTTTCATGACTCCCTATTAAAGATGAAGGCAGCTTAGCTGCTCCGATCAGCTTCATACTTTTCAACTCTCTCTCTCTCTCTCTCTCTCTCTCTCTCTCTCTCTCAGTATTCTTCTTCTGTAATCGCTTCTCTTCTTTCCCTTCATTTGAATCCAAAATTCAATCAGTTATTTGATCCTCACACTTCGCATTTCTGTAAGTGTAAAGGGAGACAATTTGGAAAATAGGAAATTGCAGCGTCCATGGATGCTCTTATCCAACGATATTCTGGTTCCGCCAATGGATTTGATTTCCATAACCAATCAATTCCGATCCTCGCAGACCAAAATCATGTGAATGGATGCAAACCCAATCACAGCTTTACAGATGATCCGTTACTTTCATCTGGTGCACATCCTGGTGATTTATCTCCGTCCTGGGGTGAGAGCTCGGAGGAAAGTTCTCCGGAGGTCGAGCGCGATTTCTCCGATGCTTTTCTCAAGTACATAAGCCAGATGCTTATGGAAGAGGACTTGGGGAATAAGACCTGTATGTTCCAGGACTGTTTGGCTCTTCAAGCCGCTGAGAAATCGTTTTATGAAGTCCTTGGTGAGAAGTACCCTCCTTCGCCCAATCGACACGGTCTGATCATTGCCGATGCAAGTGCGAAGAGCCCAGATGATGATTTCGGTAGGGCTTGCAGTAGTAACAGCTCTACTGCTTGGAATAACTCCGTCGAGTCCTACAAGGTACATCATCTGGATGAGCTTGAATCCCCTTTTGGACTGTCTTTTCCTATTGACCGCACATCTCAGTCCATTTTGCAGCCATTCGGCTCTACAAATGGCTTCTGTGATGCCGTTGATGGGACGGTGAATTCACTTGTTAGTCCATTTCAGGTTCTAGATTCATATGGTGAGAACCAACCCATCCTGCAGTCCAGGGGAGGGGGAGGAAAAGTTGCCCAGTTGCTCCCAAATAAAAGTCATGCGAGCTATGATATGGAGCCAAAGGAAGAGACTTCAAGGGGAGTGAACCACCCAGAGAACAATGGGATGGACCATTCGCCGAATGGATCAAGGGGAAAGAAAAATCGTTCTCGAGAGGATAGTGATTCTGGAGAAGAAGGCCGGAGTAGCAAGCAATTAGCGAACGATTATGCTGAAGAGACTGATCAGTTATTAAATATGTTTGATAAGGTGTTACTCTGTCCTAGTTTGAATCCTGGTTTGCATGATGAATTGTCAAATGGAGCAAGCAGGAAGTTTCAGCAGAAACCAAGTGTTGGAAGGCCGCGTGGGAAGAGAGGCAACAAAAAGGAAGTGGTAGATTTGAGGTCTCTCCTAACCCAGACTGCACAAGCAGTGTCGAGCTGCGATAGCAGAACTGTGAATGACCTGCTGAAGCGGATTAGGCAACACTCTTCTCCTTATGGTGATGGTGGTGAAAGGATGGCGCATTACTTCGCTGATGCCCTTGAAGCTCGTTTGGCTGGCACTGGGACAGCATTGTATATAGCTTTTAAAAGCAGGAGGATATCGGCTGCTAATCTCTTAAAAGCTTACCAGGTATATGTCGCAGCATGCCCTTTCAACAAGATGTCAAATTTCTTCTCAAATCGAACAATTGGGAAACTATCTATGAATGCCAAAAAGCTTCACATAATTGATTTTGGTATCCTTTATGGTTTCCAATGGCCCTGCATCATCCAACGTCTATCCGCAAGACATGGTGGACCTCCTAATCTTCGCATTACAGGAATAGATTTTCCCCAACCGGGTTTCCGGCCAGCAGAAAGGGTTGAGGAAACAGGACACAGGCTAGCAAATTATTGTAAGAGATTTCACGTCCCATTTGAGTACAAAGCAATTGCAAAGAAATGGGATGCTATCCAACTTGAGGACCTTAAGATCGACAAGGATGAGATGGTTGTAGTTAATTGTTTGTACCGGCTAAGGAATGTACCTGATGAGACGGTAGTGGTGAACAGCCCGAGGGACGCGGTTCTGAACTTGATCAAGAGGATTAACCCAGATTTGTTCATCCATGGAGTCCTTAATGGGACATATAATGCACCCTTCTTTGTCACACGATTTAGAGAGGCAGTCTTCCATTTCTCAGCACTGTTTGATATGTTTGAGGCTAATGCACCACCTGAAGATCAGGACAGGATGCTGTACGAGAAAGAGGTCTTTGGAAGGGATATTATGAACGTCATAGCGTGTGAGGGTACCGAGAGGGTTGAAAGACCAGAGACATACAAGCAGTGGCAAGTTCGAAATGTGAGAGCTGGGTTCAGTCAGCTCCCACTGAATCGTGAGGACGTGAAGGAAGTGAGAAGTAGGGTGAAGTCGGGTTACCACAGAGATTTTGTTGTGGACGAGGACAGCAACTGGATGCTGCAGGGATGGAAGGGGCGAATCGTCTATGCTCTCTCCTGTTGGAAGCCTTCCCAGGAAGAATGAAAATGCAAATGTAGGTCACTGATTGTAGTTGGTAGTGGTGCTTTGCTAGAATAGAATCTCTATTTGTATGCATGCTTGTATCTTGTGCTATCTATAAAATTGAAATTGGTTTTATTTTGACAAATCCAACTGCTCAACAGATAAATGTAGGAGAACTGATACGTGTTGATTCCAACTTGCCATCTTGAAATCTACACTGTAATTACTAAGTTTACCTAGTGTCAATGCCAGGCATCTTGTTAAAGAGATGTGTACAAGAAAGATCTTATATATCAGCAGTCTGAGGAGTCATGAAGAGGGAATTTTTGAGGCCAAATTAAAATATTCAAAGTTACTTCTAGGACCTGTTGAACCATACTGGCCCTGCCTGCTACCTAGGGCTTTAGAACAAGCAAAGCTCAAGTGAACTCGGCTCATGATCGACTTCGCACAATAAAAACTCAAGTTTGAACAAATCTTGAAGCTCGTTAAGTTATTGACCTCGGCTCGAGCTAGGCTTGTTAAGCCAATAGTCATTTAATACTACGTAAAAAAATCAATCTACTTAAGCTTGACTCATAATCGCATCGATTAGAGGGTCATTTAAGATCGACTCAAAAAATTAATAGTCCAAGCTTGAACATAATTTAAAATCTATTTATTTTAGCAATCTAAACTTGAACAACCCACTATTCAGTTCAACTCGACTCATTTACAACCCTATTACCACCTGGTTTCTTTGGGAACTTTTGGCCTCCCCTTCATTCACGATGCTCCAATGCTCCCTCCTTTTTCTAGTTCTCTTTAAATTTCATTTTTTTTGGTGTAAATTTTGTACTGAGTTAGGGGTTGGAATTAAGCCTTTGTTGAGCCAAGTAGTTCCGGTCTTCAACTTGTTTTACTCTACGATCCTCAAGTTGTGCCCCTTTTCGCGGTTTCACCTCTCCGTATGACTCTGATATAAAAAAGGAATGTAATCCTCATCAATTTTGTTGGATGTATCATCACCTCCAATGCCACCAGCTACCATCAACTCTGTTGTTCATCAGCCTGCAACTCACCATCGCTCTCCACCATCATTGACTTCAACACAATTAAGTCCACCAAATCAATTAACCCACGCAACCGCCAGTATAGACCATATCATATAGCCATCGCAGCAGATCACCTAGAATGCAACACCAATACAAGCTTCATCACAGACCCAAAACCAATTTCTTTCACTACTTCCAGCAGAATCACTACCCACCATTACAAACACCATTATTCACACTACCTTTTCTCCCCTTCCCCCTCCTTTTCCTCCCAAATTCATGTTTTGAAAGGGAAGATGGGTGTCTGTAATAAAAGCCAAGCCTCAGGGGAGGTAGCATATTTACTTTTATGCATAAGATAGTCGGGGGAAGAAAGAAAGAAAAAGAAAACAATTTAACTCTCACAATTAAGTAACAAATTCAACAAAGACTGACTAGGGAAAAGTACTTGAATACTGATAAGCTTACGAGAAGGTTACAAGCTATTGTTAGAATTTTTAAGCATATAGAAACTAATGTCATCTCTCTAAATGCAATCACCTGATAGTGCTCAACCTCTTGTATTCTGACACTTTGGTGGTCTTAGAACCCTCCAGTCCAGCTTTTTGATCTTTGATTGCTTGTGAGAACCTTTAATAGTATTCGGCACTCTTGATTACCTTGAATGTTTTTTTTGTGTTTTATTTGGATATAGTCTATCAGAGACAACTTTGGCAGCTTGTTTCCTTTTAAGGTCTCCATTGGCATCACTGTTGAAACTATCAAGTTTCAAGCTCTCTGATCCATCCTGTGCGGACCCATTTTCTCTGTGATAATGAAAAGAAATAAGAATCAGAAGATGCATTGATGTAAAGTTATGGTAACATGTAGATTTTGTATTCATGTGTAGTGTGTGATCTGTATATTTATTTGCGTGTATGCTATCAGCAATTTTCTTGCACATATTGAGTGTATAATACCCATCTTCTCACATGCATGAGGATGCAAACCATATATTAACTTACTGATATCTAGTTTGGTTATGGTTATGTTGTTTTTCTCTTCTTTTTGTCTGTTTTTTCCTTGTCAGATGCAGCCAAAAAAGGAAAAATAAATTATGATATCCATCAATAATATCCTCATATCAGTATCCACAGGTTTGGCACAGCTCCAGACTCCTATTCTCCATAATCCTTTAGTCTACTTCTCTCCCAACACCACCTTTACAAAAATAAATAGAACAGATCACAAAAGGCCACACCATTAAAAGATGGGAGACTACTTAACATGGAGTAACATTACTACCTTAATGGAATGATTTTGTTTCTAATCTGACATTACGATAATCCAATCCAATCTCTCAAAACTTCCTTTGCCTAGAAATTCCTAGACACATCTCCAACTCCACACCATTAGATCACTTCAATAAGTTCATGCATTACCTATCTGAAATGGAAGGGTTCAAGCATCAATAATGCCTGGTTTCAAACTATAATGATTCATCACCTTCATGTCCTATCACCATCATTGGTAACAAATTCAATCTCGATGAGAATCTCTCTCTAAAGCCCCGATCCTCTTAACTTGGAATCATTTGATCATTCTGTTCTCAGTAATCTACTGCCACAAATAAATTTCCCGCCCAAAAACTCACCTTCTTCCCTCCACCATCACTGCTGTGACATGGCAATACTCTTGTCGCGGTTGAGACTACTAACTCAAGTTTTCTTATACACTCAAGAGGGTGAGACATGAATTTGGGTGAGATTCTTATTACATTTAGAATGAAAGTTAGTAAGAATATATATATTTTCTATTTGTTTAGCTCGTGATATTTGGACACCATCTAAGTATTTAACTTTTAGTTGTTTTCCCATCTTTTAAGGATGTGGTTGTTTGTGGTCCCTTAGATTTAGTGGTTGTTTGGCATAGTTGAAGCGGTTGGAGAATTAATTTTAGAGAATTGATTATGGAGAATTGATTCTAGGTGTTTAGAAGTATATGTTTCAAAATTGATTATGATGGAAGAATTGATTATTAGGTGTCTAGTTCAAATTATTCAGAAGTGATTTTACTCGATGAATGCCATATTTGCCCTTCATGGTTTATTATATAGTGTTGGTATCATTTGGCCACATGTTACAAAATTAATTTAGAATTGTATTCAATGAATAATATAAACTAAAATAAATAATCATATTATTACAACTACACTTATATATTAAATATATAAAATAAAATAATTAATCTTTTTGCTATGATATATATAAATACTAATATAAAATAATTAATCCTGTCATGTAGGAGCCTAACCTGAGGTCCAAATTATGCACCTAAGCTGATGTCTGGTGATAAATGCATTGAAGGTGCTTATGTGGAGTCAAGGGGTATAGGATTCACTGGAGTGGCCTGGTATAACCAAAAATTTGCAAAGTCAAAGGGCATTTTGAGAGATAGACAGACAGAGTTATGGAAGAAACCCAAATCAGCAATGGGAAAACGGGATTTCAGCCCCTTAGATTTGCAGCCTTGGGCCACAAATGGCCCACCCGACACTCCATCTAAAATGGTAGAATAGATTCTAGGTGGAGAAATGTGATTCTGTGAGCTACAAACAGCCTGCCAAATGGGCCTGTTAGGTTTTTAGAAGTGACATGTCTAGATGAGAAGTCTTGAGGATTATGGAGAGTAAGTTCTGGAGATAAGCCAAACCCAATATCGACAACTCCTTAAATCGTTTAAATAAATAATGAATTCGTGTGGATCTCAAAATTCTTTCACTTCTATTACTGGTGTCCCTGAAATGCATTTCCACAAGCTCCCAAGAAAGCTACTTTCTGGACTGGATTAAGTCATTGTTGCATAGTTGCATATATTACTTCCGGCATACATTATCTTAATGTACTAAATTAACTGCCCTACTTGGTGTAAATTTCCAAAATAGGACTTTTGTTTTTCGTTTTTTTTTGGAGGGGGGGGGGGGGGGTTGTTGAAGGAAGGGAGGAACTGTTACAGCTGTAAACCGGGCCAAGTTAATTGCTGCAACCACCATATAAATTCTGAATTGTCTAGACGAGTTCAAATGAACTCAACAAAGACTATCTGGTTCAGTTACAAAGGGATCCTGATTTGCCATTGCATCTGTGACCACATTTTCAGTCAATAATGTCCTAGTATAAGAAAAAAATATATATATTAATTATGGTTTTGACTCAAGACTCCCTTACAGACAGAAGGTTGCAGCAATTTGCTCAACCTAGTTTGAAGGAATGTTTTTTTTAGTAATTATTATTTCGAAGACATGGATATTTATTAAAAAAAATCACGAATGAGTTGCTCTGGAGCCCAACAATCATGTGATAAGTTACACAAACATCATAAGTGAACTCAAAGGATTAAACTACCCACCTATCAGCAGTAATTCTTCTTTGATTGCCAGAACATGTGGCAAAGGTTTCTGGTGGACAAAGGTTTGCTGCTTCTTCATTCAATTTCTACCAAGACAAGGCTTTGATGTGAGGAGAGCAAAAGCTAAAAGAGCACAGGATGTGTATGGTCTTCAAAAAATTTCAGGTCACTCAACTGTTATACTCACATCAATAGAAGGATTAAAACTTTGAAATGACATCCGTCCTTTTATTGCCCCCGGATGGGGATCCCCTTCCATAATGACTATGCTGCATGTACAAATAACCGCACAGTGGAAAATTAATTAAATGTACTTATCAGAAAAAAAAAAAAAAAGAAGAGAAAATTAATTAGATGTACTGATAAAAAAAAAAGGACAAGTAATTAACTGAACGATTCAGATAGGTAGCAGCAACTAGCCAATTGTGAACAAAATACTCCATCCATATTTTGTGGAGTGTTAATCCTTTGTTGAACTGAAAATATGCCATTCCAAATACGATTTTTTTTCCAGTTAACTTTTTTTTTATCGGTGTAGATTGGATGTGGATGCTGAATTAGAGAATAAGTCGTACAAGGAGCAAGTTTTTCAAGTTAGACAACGGGAGGATCCAAGATTAGATAGCATGAAGAAAGAAGAGGAAATCTAGAATTTGAGAAAGATCCCTGAAGAGTGTTGGGCACGGATCGAGATCACAATCAGAGTGTAATGATCATGGCACAACACCCAAGGTACTCCTCAATAATTGGGAATTAGGGTTTGAGCACTATAAGGAGCACAATGTCACAGTATTAGTTAAATCACTATTCACAATGATGTGACGGGTACTATTTATAATAGTCCCAGTATGTGATTTGGTTATGGAATGACGTCAGTCGGGAACAAATTGATCATGCGGTTCATTTGAGTCCAAAATAAAAGATAGTTAGAAGGATGCAATGAAATGTCATAGAAGGTGATACATGGCTTAAGAAATCTTTATGGAATCTATCTGTTCTAGAAGGTCTAAGGTATCTCACATATCGGTGATGTGATGGATACCTTAGAGAACCAAATACTTTAGCTCCATGTCACAAAACTTGATTAGGGGGTCTATAGCACATGATTGTACCATAGTCGCATGCCAAACTTTAGAAGTCCCCTAAAAATTGCCCCAAGTCTTTGAGCAACCATGAAATGGAAGGGCAAGACTTCCTCGAGGGAAACTTTTCATATAATGAGAAGTTATGCCACATTTAGGAGCCAATTATTGGCTTGAATAGGCCTGGCATCACCAAACTATAGGAGCTAAGAGTAGCTCGGCTAGGTTAGGCGCGGAATTTTGGATCGACCAACAGTTAGGACCTCACTTTAAAGTTACTCTGCTCATGTGAGCTTTTGAGAGTTCAACAACATCAATCTAGTAACACGTGTCAACTTGGAACTGGACTGTGTGTAAAGGATCTAATTGATGACATGGCATCCAAATCATATCTTATGCTGAGTTGTTAGTCTGACGTGGGTACGTAGCAAATTATCATAGAGGTAAACCAAGTACCAACAAGTGGTAAATAAAATTGGATTCTTTTAATATTCTCTCATACCTAATTTTGCAGCATGTGGGACATTAAGAGATTGACTAGTTAAGAAGTTTAAGACAACCATCAAGTAGGATTACAAGCAATTATTGCAAATCTTTTAAATTTTCCAAGCCTGATCACTGCATTTTATGTTTTTTTTCCTCAAAAGTGGTGATAATTTGTATTTGAAGACAATATTTAGACATTAATTTTACATTCAGAGATAACAAAAGAATGACCCTTCCAGAAAATAGTCTAATAAATGCATTGCACTATGCAAAGTATGTCCAAAGTCCAAACTCTATTAAGATTAAAAGGAAGAATTAAACTTTATACAATCTATACAGAAATTTCTATGGCCAATTAGTTAGCCCAAGACCCAAGCAACCACATTATTAAAATCATCTTGCATGATCAGTACCGATATACAGGATTCTAACATCTGAGCCCCGTAATAGGGTTACAAAATCCAAGTTGATCGTGAATAGCTCAAGCTCAGCTCAATTAAAGCTTGTACAAGCTCGGTTCATTTAATAAATGAGTCAATCTCAATCCACAATCTAATGATCGTTTAATAAACAGGCCAAGTTCAACCTCAAGCAAAATATTGGCTCGACTCACGTAGGCTCAGCAAGCAAATCATACATATGCTTGACTAGGCTCATTCAGCTTGACTTGTTTAGCCTCGGTATTATGGAAAAAACAAGTTGAGCTTGATCCATAATCTTAGGCTTTTTCAATGAATTGTTTTTGGAACTTAGCTTATTTCCAAGTTGGACCAAAGAAAAATAAAATAAACACTTCACTCACTTCTTATGTTCGCTCGGATGATCAGTTGAGTGATATTCTCACAAAGCCATTAGCTTGAGCTTCGTTTCAACAATTATCTTTCAAGTTTAAGGGAGGGTATTAGAATAATATTTTGCTAGTTATTTTCCTGAAGCGCATTATTGTACTTTTCACTCAATGTTAATATATATACAAGGTGTAAGGGTAGAAGTGATTAACGAGCCCTAAACCATTCTTTAATCTTTCTTTGTCTCCTCCTTCTTTTTTTCTTTTCTACTCTTTCCTTTGTCTTTTCTAGCCCTGATTCACTAACAATAAGCTTAAAGACTAACAATGTATATCAAGCTATCAAAGGAATCATTCCATAGTGACTGCAATAGTTCTAGTTCATCATAATATTAGCAAAAAGATATTAAATTTAATCAAAAAATTATATTTTAATTTTTAACAAAAAGTTCTCTATTCTATTTCCCAGGGGCCACTTTAGTGTAACTCTAGAACCACACTAGTTGGAATTCAATTGGATAGAATTCTTGAACAATGCATTACCCAAAGGATTGTTATAAGAATTAATTATATCATATAAATTTACTTGTGTGCCTATAGTGAAAGTACATTAAAAGAAGATTGTTTCAAGAATTTGCTTCTGGGGAACATTGACAGTTTTCCCGGGGAGAATAGGAAAAAGTGTTAACCCTATTTTAAGATTAATTCAGCATTAATTCTACAAAATCAACTTGATTTCTGAAACAACAACGTAAAGATACTGCTTCAATGTGATGGTTTTCAGTATGGGTGCACACTGGAGTATGTAATCCTTATCACTAACCATTAACCAGCTCCATGTAAAATCTAACTAATGGTTCACCCTGAGATATTACATAAAAGTTTACTTTCCTTCTGCCAAAAATCCCAACCTAAATAACGCGCTTATGTTAAGGTAGGAAGTAATGCATACCAATATGAACTGATATAACCTCAGAAAAAGCACCAAATTACATATTAAGATCGAATTTTAGAATCAAAATATTTCACCACACCAAGAAAAGAAAAAGAAAAGTACCACTTTTTGGGTATGCTAGAGGATGGGAAGTTTCCATCAGGTGTAACCTCTTCTTCCTTCTTAGTTTTCTCCTCTCTCTGAGCTACCCTTTGCATGAACTGTAACAAGAATGAGGAAGTCCCCAATTGAGTTCAAGAATTTTCCAAAGGCTAAATTAGGAGTTTCAAGACTTTGAAGGAATGCATGAAGAAAATTTCAAGAAATTAAAGAATACCCAGATGAATTTAGCAAAAAACAATTCAAAGCACTGGAAATTATACCGAAATTCAAGTATATGAACCAGTAGAAAATTATTAAAGAAGTTGAAGATAGATTGTGCATATTATTTTACCTTCAAGTTCCTTAAAGTGCTCGATAACTCGCACTTCGCCATTGTATATTCTGAGAAGGCTTTGTCAAGATTTTGACACCTCTAGTAGCTTTCTTTTATGGTGCAGGGTAAACCAGAAGAAGAGAAGCCGAACCGCTAAGGGTCTTCGAGGATCAAACTCCGTTTCAACTTAAAATCAACGTATCGCCGAATGGTAATTTCTTCTTACCTAAACGCCGTCAATAAGGTTTTTCATTTTTAAATAAATATCGATTAGAATTTAGAACTCTCTTTTTTTACTCAGCTAATACTAAGCTATTTATTTTAAATTTATTTTTATAAAAAAAATATATTTAAAAAAATTAGTCAAATTAAAAAAAAAACAAAAACAAAAATAAAAACATAAAAATAAAAATTTTGTTATTTCAAATATATAAAATAAAATAAAATAAAAATATTTATAATTTGTCAATAAAAATAAAAAAGTGAGTTTCATTTAAAAAACTAAAATTTTTATAATTTTCAAGAAACTTAAGAAAAGACAATGTAATTTATCTTAAAAATTAATAGTTATTGTTTTTTTTTCATTTCAAAAATTTTCTTCTCTTTTTTCCTTAATTTCTCGACAAAAAATAAAATAAAAATAATAATTGAACGGTTGGTAGAGCCTAACTAGTTATACTTTTAGATTGTTTTTTGATTGAATTTTCTTTTCTTTCTTGGGGGTAGTTGATTTTTTTTTTGGTAAGTTAACTGAAATTTTTATATGTATAAACCAAGTATTTTTTTTAATGATCTAATGGGGTTGGGTTTTGTCCAAATTTGGGGCTATATTGAGGCCCTAGTTTACTAATAACTGTGTCCTTGATTTTTCCCAGTGTACGACCCCTTGCATCTCCAAGAATTAGCATGGCTTCTGGAATCTTCAATGAGGTTGTCTTTAGTGTTGAATAATTACCATGAATTCATTTAAAATCTTTATGACCTATTTGTAACAGGATGTAACTCAAAAATTGAAAAAAAAAATTGACTGAGATTTGTTTTTTGGTTTTATCCTGTTTTGGCAATTCTAGTAATCTATTTGTTCAAACAGAGAATTGATTTCTGTCCCAATAGAAAAATTTCTCCATGTAGATGCGTATGAAATTTGAGAGTTGATTTGTTCCGAATTTCGCAATTTCGTTAACTTTTTATATAAGAGTATTATTGTGTTTAGGATAAGGGTGTTAATTTTTAACACAACACGACTCGAATACGACACGAAGTTAATGAGTTTAAATTTAGCATAAATGAGTTTAGGGTCATAAACGGGTTGACACGTATAACACGATTAATAAACAAGTCGGATTTGAGTTTTACTAGTGTTAACCCGTTTAACACGACTTAACACGTTTAATTATAAAATATATACGAGTTAAGGTAATTCATCTCACATTAAATATTATTAAGGTTTTGAAATTTTTTTATTTATAAAATAAGTTTCTATTTTGATTTGACCCATATGCCAAAGTTACTAAACTTGAAAATTATCTATACATATTAAAAGATAAGTAAGTTTTTTTATTTAAAAAATAAAAAAAATTAAAATAAATGGGTTAAGTGTGTCGACACGTATAATCTGTTCATAAATGGGTTGGGTTTGGGTTTTGAAACTTGACACGATTAGTTAATAGTATCGGGTCTGGGTTCACACATATTTTTGAATATAGTATGCCTTGACACGACCCGAATACGACACAATAATACGAATTGACACCCCTATTTTAGGGTTGAGTATTATGTGAGGGTAACTATTTTGTGAACCAGTATTAGGTGTAAAGGGAGATTTTAAGTTTATAAGTATTTCACTCTTGTATATTTTTTTATATATAATAAATTGGTCATTATTAACTATAAACGTAAATATCTTGTCTAACCACTTATATTGCAAGTCTTCTTTACCATCAACGTATTTTATCTTATATTTTTTATTTAAAATTTATTCACTATTTAATTTGGTTGCTCCCACACAACAATAGAAAAGTTTCTATTGTAACTATTCTACATCCACTAAGTCTATCCTATGCAATCATGTTTGAGACCATTTAAGCAAATATTAGCTGCAAAAAATCCAAAGCATCCACTCATGAGTGAAACCATTCGTTGCTGAATTCCTTTCTGATGAAATGCAAAACAACTATGAAATCAAAAGGTTGGAAATAAAAGAGAGGAAAGAGAAAATCAATAATTTGACAATGTCGACACACAATCAATCTAACATGGCAATGTTCATTTTACCCCTTATATTATAAAAGTGGATAGAGATACTCCTTTATATGTCATAAATACCTTTTTGTGTATAAGAAATCAAATTTAATTGACAAATAAAAAACACATTTTTACTACATTAAAGGGGTGTCTTTAGATTATACATGTTCAAAGTAAAAGCAAGTAAAAAACAACTTGGGTTAGCTCAATTGATTACTCATAAAAGAAAAGTCATGAGTTTAAGTTCTAGGGTGTTTTAGTCTCAAGTTCATGATTTGAATTTTTTTCATTTTAAGATTCAGGCATAAACACTTAAAAATTTTAAGTCCATGACGTTTTAAGGGACGGAAATATCCCTTACTATATTATACACGTCAAACTTAGGAGCAACTTCTAAAACTTTTTTTTAAACTTTAAAATTCTATAACTTGTAATTTATAAATCTTTTTTCAATAAAATTTATATGTTTAGATTCTAAACATTGAGATCTATTAAATAATATTCATATTTAATATGAAATTTTGAGGAAAAAAAATACTGTGAAATTTTATACTGCAAATATTCTCTCCCAGCTCTACTGTGATAATTTACACTACAAAAAACTCTCTTCCAGTTCTACTGTGAAAATTTACACTGCAAAAACTCCCTCTCATTTTTATTATGAAAATTTATAGTGTAAAAATTTATGTATGTGTGTATATTGATGGCCAAGGTGAAACAACACAAGAACAAAAAAAATAGACACTTCGTGAACATCACAGGAGTAACTTCCAAAACTTTTTTTCAAACTTTAAAATCCTTATAGCTTGTAATTTATAAATCATTTTTTAATAAAATTTAGCATATATTAGATTTAAAATAAGGAATCACATACCAATTAACTATAAGTTCTACTCCTTTCAAAGAATTTATGAGATTAGTCTGCTACTCCTACTCATGAGCTACATTAGACTTGTCTATCCGCGAGTCTATATTAATAGTTAGAACCTTAGTGACTTTAGAACCACTGACTCTGGTATACAATATATTGTTATAATCAAGAAGTGCAAAGGTCCACTAAATTCACTTTTCTTTTAATAGTTGGTGATCAAAACTAAATTTTGATCCCACTTCTCTCTTTAAATATAACACCTAACACTCTATTGCATTCTTCTTCTTTTTTTAGGACTGGGAATGTTACGAGTTCTAAGCTACCAACTTTTATTTTTAATATAATAATGAAAAAAAAATTGAATTCACATCAAATTTAAATTTTTGAAAAGTAAATATTTGTATCATTTGAATAAAATTTATTTTTAATTCTAAACATTCTTGTTAATGTCAAGCTTGATAAGTTGATGTTTTATTTATTAAAAAATGGCCATTGATAAAAATTTAGGTAATTCATTAATTATTTAGATTTTTATATTAAGTAAATAATTTTTTTTTCTCCTCACTAAAATAAAAGAGCCAAGTCTTGAATTTCAGTTGGGGTAGATGATTAATAATTTGGATTAGCCATTCTCTTGTGATTAAAAAGAAGTGAATTTTCTACTCTAAAGATATTGTGTAAAAAGAAAAAAAAGATTACTGAATTCAAATCCTTCCTAATCTATGATCATGTGGACAATCAAACTTTCTAGATGAATCACGACCACATTGAACAATTGAAACTGTTCTTAAGATTATTCATGGTAGGGTGAAAAAAAAAAAAAAAGGCTGGGTCCACATAATGATGAAGATATATAAAATCTTTCCTACTTTCCACGTGTCAACTGATTACGCTATTAGGACTCAGAATTAGCGTCTGATAAGCATACACGAGATTTCCCCTCACACTATAAAGCTTACAAATAATTTACCTCTAGCGGAGGTTCCTTCACCGCCACAATTGGCAACCTCTTTTCAGGAACCCAAAGGTTTTTAATCCATTTTCTGATCGATTCTCTAACTTCCGCATCAAAAGTATCATATGTATCTATATATCTATATGTATTTAACCTAATCTTTTTATTTCTTGGGCTTTTTTTTCTCTTGCTTCTGTTCTCTGTTGCTTTTTTCTGTGTTTGTGTGTGGTGCTTGTATAGATGGTAGCTTTATCATGATTATATAATCTGTATGAGTGAGTACTGTTAGTATTGTTCTTAGTGTTTTTGTTATAAACTCATAATCTTTCTTTATTTATTAATTAAGTATTTTGGTTTTGATTGATCATTATGTGAATTGGGTTTTGTGTTTATTGATGTATTCCAATGTGTTTGTTCGATGTTTTGACAGATTTGTGGTGATCTTCTGGTTGGTGGATATTTATCATAGCCTGCGATCATGGTATGTTACCCATATTTGTTTTCTGTGCTGGGTGTGTTCTGGTTAAATTGTTATAATGAAATTGGACTAAAAATTCAGATTAATTTATCTGCATTTTGAACTTGAGCAATCAGATTTGCGCACAGAAGTAATTCGTAGGAAGATATCTTTTCTTGTGCTTTGTTGGGATGGGAGAGGTTTAAGCATTGAAGATGTTTGTTAATTGTTTTTGTGGCTGTCTCAACTCAACAAAAGCTTTTTCTTTCTTTTCTTTTTTGGGAATAAAAGAAGGGGTTGACTGTTGTCAGACCACTTTTAGATTTTCTTTCTCCACATTGTTTTTGTCTGAAAATTTAAAGAAACATGGGAAGTGAAGTGGGCGAAGCTAAAATTGGATTGTCTTCGGGCTTTCAGAAAAAACACAAACTTGAAAATACATTCTCATTCACTACAGGAAACAGTTAATGATCTCAATCAATCAATATCTGCAGTTTGGAATAGGTTGAAGGCCTTGGGTATCAAGTTAACATACTTTACCAGCAAATGCGTGACTTGTTTCATGGGTTGAATAAAGTCCAAAATAAGCCTTGAGTTCAGTCCAATTGACCCATCTTATTGTTTGTTTAATGGATGCAGAGTAACGAAGACTATGAAGGCCACAGTTCGACCTTTGAACAGAATTATCGATGTTACCCTGTCTCTTTTATTGAAAAGGTTTAGTAGTTTTCTCTTCCACTATTTACCAGCCAAAAAGAATTGCATAGGCTAAAGTGAATATGGAAAATTCTTCATGAATTTCCCCTATAAATGGCCTTATTTTGAGTTGTTATCAATCCACATGACACTGCAGATGGCATTAGTTAAATCCAGTAATGCAGGTGCTCAAGACTTTCAACCCACCCATGGATTATGAACTCCTGCTCTTTAACTAATTTTTTTCTGTTTGTTGATCGATTCTTATTCTGATTCTATAGTTTGCAACTTTATTTTTATTATTATTTTTTGGATTTCTGTGTTTAAGTTACTTAATTTTTATTATTTTTTTAATCTTTGCAGCCTCTTCTGGAAAAGGGTGATAAAAGTATGTTTTGTTTTGTTGATTCCAGTCATTCTGTTCTATTCAAATTAAAATTCTCTCTTTCTCTCTCTTAATAATTATCTTTGAGTTTTTCTAATTTATGAGATTTATTGCTTCCAGTCATAATGCCTCCCTCAGCTCTTGATCGTCTGGGTAAGTAATTTTTCTGTTCCTGATTCCTTTTCTTTGTAATTTCCCCCCTGTGCTAATGCATTTGTGTTTTCAGTTTATGTCATTGGGGTTACATATCACTACTTTAATTAAGATATTTTTCTCTGCAGCATATTTACAAATTGACTACCCAATGTTATTTAGACTCAGTAATCCATCTGCTGGAAGAGTTTCTCATTGTGGGGTGCTAGAATTCATTGCAGATGAGGGCCTGATATACGTGCCATACTGGGTAAGCCCTCTTTTGGATATCATGGCTTTATTTATGTTGTGCTACTTTTTGCCTACCTTTTCTTTTCTTTTTCTTTTTCTTTTTCTTTTTCTTTTTTTCATTCTGTGCATATGTATATTTTACGCTTTTAGATGATGGAAAACATGCTCCTACAAGAGGGAGACATTGTGCATGTTAAGAATGCCAGCTTATCGAAGGGAACTTTTGTTAAGCTGCAGCCTCACACCAAGGACTTCTTAGACTTGTCCAATCCAAAAGCCATGTTAGTTGATTGCCTTGCACAGTCCATTTTTCTTTTGTTGTCAATCTGCTTGCTATTTTGTTTTGATCTATATTTATTCCATTGATTTCTACTTTATGTTAACTTGCAGCCTGGAGACAACATTAAGGAGCTACTCTTGTTTGACCACTGGTGATACTATCATGGTCCCTTATAACAATAAGAAATTTTACATTGATATAGTAGAAACAAAACCCTCGCCCGCAATCAGTATTATTGAAACAGACTGTGAGGTGGACTTCGCCCCTCCTCTTGATTATAAAGAACCTGAAAAACCAGCACGGTCTACTCTGTCGAACAAGACACCACCAGAAGGTTTTTCCTTTCCCTACTCCAATCTTGTTTATGATGTCTAAGTTTTGATCTCTGCTCTTCTCCTTTTTTTTGGTTGGGTTGGGGGGGTTGAGTGTGAAAATGATTCCTTTGAAAAAAAAAAATGACTGCAAATCTTCAATCTTTCAGTTCAAGAAGAGCGAGCGAGAAAAATAGCCAAGTTCAGCCCATTCACTGGCTCAGCAAGACGCTTGGATGGAAAATCTTTGATGCAATCAGTAACACCAGTTTCCTCCCCTACACTCAAACAGCATCAACCAGGAGGCTAGCAATGGGACTAATGGTTTGGCGTCCACTAGCTCTACTCAGCGTCAGCATCCTGGGACACTTGTTTTTGGTTCAAATGTGAATCAAGCTCCAAACTGAAACACGAAAAGTATGTCTCCCTTTTCTGGATCCCCTTCATTTGCTATTGTGAATGCATGTGAAATTGAAAATTGAATAGGGCAAAAATTGTATGATTCATAATGACTGCTAGTTAGCGCAGCATTAGGACTTGAACTGATTGCTTATTCTCTTGCATTTTAGGTCTACCCCAAAGGTGAGCAGTCGAGAGGAATCTCAGAAGGTGGAAGAACCCAAATTCCAAGCATTCACTGGGAAGAAGTATTCCCTGAAAGGTTGATCCTGATTGTTATTATTATTATTTCATCTTAATATCTTTCATCCTCATTGAGAGTCACTTTGGTGATGGAAGGATGAGCCCAACCCTTAAAAGCGAATGTCCTACTCTTCTCCATACTTTTTCTACTAGACAAATGGATTTATCCAAAACTGGGATGCACATTTGGCATTGACAAATCATAGATCTATTAGGTATATAATTATTGTTTTGAAGTAAATTGCTTATATATATTCTTTGACAGATTAAAATGGGCAGGAACAACATGCTGGGTGTCTTGTTCTTCTCCTTTTCATGAGAACCTAAACAGTACACATAGCCCGTTTTGAATGGATTTAATGTGCTTTTATTTTTTGTAGATGCAGTCATTCCAATGAGCAACTAAATATTCTTCTGCCACTGCAACACCCACATGTAACCTAAATCTATTTTTATATAAATTGAGGGATGTTCGTCATGATAAAATTACGATTTTATTATTCAATCTTTAATCTATTATTATTTACATCGTTTACTGTCTAATTTTTTTATCTTGTCCCATTATGCCTAATTTATGCTTTTACCCTTTATTTATTAATCTATTATTATTTACGAGATTATCGGTTGGTCTACATTTTATCCATCTTTTATTATTTATATTTATGGACTTGTCATTATTTTTTTGATAGACCGCTTTATCCATTTTTATTACTTATTTACGGATTTCCCATTCATTCATGTAATTTTTTCATGGCATGAATGACAAATTAAGCTTGTGCATGGTGCAGGCATCCGACTAGTTAATATATAAGCAACTAGATGCACTGTCATTCTGACACTTGTGTCATGTTTGTCACGGTGGAATTGGCATTTCAAGAATTCCCATTCTAACTTGAAATGCCCATTCTAACTTTTTTTATTCCTTATTCTTATTTGATATGATTGAAAATTCTTATTCAATGGAATGAGCATTCTATCAAAAATCATTTCAAACATTCATTTAGTCTAGATGAGTAATCCTTATTCCTTTTCACGCCATTTTTATTTCACTTCCTATTTTATTCTATGGAATGACCATTCTATTATTGTGTACCAAACATAGTCTTAAATCAGTGTATTGCGCACAAGGTCCACCAATGAGACTATTTTGATCCTCCATAGCTGCAAGAGATTGATTAATAATGTTCTGCTGATTGGCGTAAACTTGTGCAAGTAATATTTAGAAATTGCTAATTTGGCACTTGCATTATTGGCCAGCTTGTAGCCCATGCCGGATTTGGAGGAAAAATCCTAACAATATATACCAGTTTTGGTGTATGTTGATTCTTGTGGTCAAATGGGAAATCTGGTATGAATGTGGCTCAACTGGTGCTTGAATCAGATTCCGTCGGACTGCACCTAACTCGTTCCAGCTCTGTTTGGTTGGGTGACTTGACTCAAAAGTTGGTCAACACAACTTATGTTCAATCGCACCTCAGGCCAATTTTCAGTGTTAGACCTTGTTGTTCAATGGATTTAGAAAAGAAAAAAATATAGATATAATCTAATAGAAAGAAATTCTTGAATAAAATCACACTGAAAAGAAAAGAGTTAATTATTCTAATATCCCTCTTAAAATACTAAATTATTGTAATATTCACACGTATTTCAAATTCAAGTCAAAGGACATTGGTTGTTTCTTTTTTCTTTTCTTTTTTTTAGATCAGGTTCATTTTTGATTGCATGGCATTTCTTATTATTTATTTTTTTGTAAATGATAATACTACCCCATGCAATATTCACGAATATTTTTCAAAATCAAAAATCCGAAAATTGGAACCCCCTGTCATGAACATCTGCGTTTGTAAATGATAATATTACCCGATGCAATATTCACGAATATTGTTCAAAATTGGAACCTTCTGTCATGAACATCTGCGTCCCCCCACATATGCCCAGCTAGAGCACCAACCCTCTTATCTCTTCCCATTGCCGATGATGTGGCGTGATGATTGTTGAAAATTGGAGGCCCAATTCTAAATTAGCTCGATCCTTAAAATCTATGTGTTAAGGAGAGAGAGAGAGAGAGGACCTTTATATATAGACCAAGGGAGCTAGAGAGGGGCGATGTAGGACAATTCAACACGCCTCCTGGATCACATTGTCCACGGAGGGAAGGCAGGTGAGCGGCCCCGTGCAGCTAGCCTAAAGTTAGAGCTCTGGCCTGTCTCTGATACCAAGTTGAAAATTGGAGGTCCAATTCTAAATTAGTTCGATCCTTAAAACTCAGGTATTAAGAAGAGGGAGAGAGGGCCCTTATATATTAACTATAGGAGCTAGAGACGGGCGATGTGGGACAATCCAACATGTTAACGAGAGGGACAACTTGCTATATATAAGGCCTCCAATTTTGTTGGATTGTCTCACATCGCCCGTTTCTAGCTCTTCTGGTCTCTATATAGGTCATACAAAACTGTTAAAAAGGAAATGTGAGATCAGAATCAGATATATATATATATATATAGGTCATACAAGATCCACCACTACACACAGAAGAAAAGAGAAGGGAAACCAGTACCTATGGTAGTCATCATAATCAAAGTTATAGCCGATAACCTGAATAAAATTAAGAAGAAAACCCATTAAAGAATAGGCTTGTATTATGGCATGACATTGATTTGATAATTATGGAATAGATTGTTTACCCAGAAAAACTAAAACCATACCCTGAGACCAGCCATTGTTGTCCCATAATCCAAATATAATTGATCACACAATTCAGGGACTTCATTCTCCTCTATACCAAGCTTTTTTTTATCATATATTCTACACAATGGCTTGATATAAGAGTCATATGTATATATATACAAATCCAAAATTTTAAATTCCATTACCTGTAATGTTCTTAGTGCATTCTGCTGATAAACCAGAACTCAGGGGATAAAGGGTATCATCTAAAGTAGCTGTTAAAATCCCCATCAATGATAAGACTTAATTCATGCAAAAATGATAAGAGCAGAAAGGCTTACCAAAGAGAAGGCACTCGTATTTTTGCTTGGGAACATGCTGGTTCTTGTTTTTTTCATATTCCATTTTTGATACAGAAACCTTCCGAATACATAAAGTGGGAAGAGTATTTTAAGTATAAAAATGAGCACTCAAATTTTGTTCAAAGTAAAAACTGTCTTTTCTCCATATAGACCAGATGAGACATAAAGGTGTCACTTACCAGGCTAAGCGAGTCCTTTTAATGGAGAATATGACCGCAGATGAAGCTAAAAATAGTGAAAAATGTTAGCACTATTAAATATCGCTGACAACCAACTCATTTCAAAACTTAAATTATTAGAAGTAACGTAAAATATTTATATGATCAACACACCTGGCATGTGGCCAAAACTCCCCTCCATGAGTAAACCAAACACATAGTTTACAAAGTCATATTACATAACAAGCAAATATATATATATATATATATATATATTTATCTAAAAGATCATCTTTAATTAGTGAGTGAGCATGCTTCATCTTAATTTACAGTTTGTTTGGATGAAGAGAATTAAAGAAAAAAGAAAACATTAAAGATGAGAGATATTTAAATCTCTCGTTTAAAAATTTTTAATAAGAATAAAAAAAAATATTAAAAGAGAAAGTTTGAGAATTTTAATCCACTTCTTCAATCTCTTCAAAAGTAGAAAGATTTGAAAAGAAAAGAAACTGTAGATAATAAATTTTTTGCAATACCAAAAGTACTTATAGATGAAAAAATTAAAAATTTTAAACATAAAAAATTATATTTAATTGTTATATTATTTTTATACTTTCTTTTTTTTTTTTCTCTCCCAAATAATCATTTAAATAAAAAATAATAACTTTTTTCCTTTTTTTTTTCTTCTTATGAACTATCAAATAAGATAAAAATAAACACTTTCTTTCCTTTTCTTATCTTTTCTCTTTAATTTTAAATTATATTTTCTACTCTTCCCTGTTCAAAACTTCCAAACGAAATTAGTGTCGGTGCTAGACAGCTGAAGATTTACGTATACAGCATACTCAGTACAACTGGAATGAACTAGAACAAACTTTCATTCATTTCTCACACAAATATCTCAACTACCTTCCCGTCCAATTCTATATAATGCATTAACGTGTTTCACCCAAAATCTCTATATATGAAGGAAAAAAAATAGAGAGAAAGTCGAAAATTAGAAATGTACACTGCAGAAATTAAATGCTTTGCATGTGGCTATAGTTTTTGTTCTGTTTTATAATTATTATTAGATGATTGTTATGAATTTATTCGGATTTTTAATAATTTATTTGCGATCCGATGTAACTTAAAAAATGAGCAACGTGTAAGTTTTTCTTGACCTAGTTTTGTTCTTTTGGCAATTTCAGTAGTCTCCTCGTCCGAACATGAAAAATACTTCCCCGTTAGGACATGTATGGAATTTGAGTGATGGTTTGTTTCAAATTTGATAATTTTGTTAACATCTTATATAAGAGTATTATTATTTTAAAATTAAATTATTATGTGAGGAAAGTTGCTTTGTGAGCTGTCATTGAGTGTAACGGGAGATTTTGAGTTTTTGAATGTTTCACTTTTGTAGTCTCTGATACATAATAAATTAATCATCGTTGTCTATGAACATAAACATCTTATCGAATCACATATATTGTATATTTTTCAAATGTATTTTGTATATGTTTTTATTTAAGATTGATTCACTATTTAATTTGATTGTACACAACAATTATAAAGCAGGTGAGATTCGAGTCTAACACCCTTAATTGAAGAACTTGTTTACATCAGGTCAAATCTATTTATAAGACGAAGTTCCCAAACGTGGGGCTCTGATCTCTGTTTCTCCATATTCACAACTTCATCATTAAAAATGGTAGGTTGGGATGATTTGTGGAACCAATTTCATGAAATCGTTTATCAATTGAATAATTTTTAAAATATAACCCAGAAATATTAAGGGGGAGATTAGAGGGAAAAGCTATTGACTTAGAAATTTATTCTGAGTCTGACCGGGAAGAATATTCATCCCAACATTTAAATTGAACAATAATATAAAAACTTCTAAACCCCCTCCCCCCATTTGACACTTACTATAAAATGAATTAAGATATTCGAGTTTAATTTGTAATTGGTTTAATTAGAGACTCGTTCGAGATTAACTAATGAGATAAATAAATTAAGCTTAAACATATTTTAAAACTTATTAATTTATTGAGTTTGGTTTGAACTCGGCTTGATAAGCCAATAAGTAATTAACAATTTATAAAAAAATTAAACGGTTCTAGATTGGCTCGATTAGAGGTTCGTTAGATATCAGCTAAAGAAATTAACAAATCGAGCTTTAACAAAATTTGACATTCGTTTATTTATTTAGCAAGTCAAACTTGAGCAATTCGCTACTCTATTCAACTTGACTCAACTCAGTTACGTACGGTCCTGACCATGCACATTTAGAAAAAGAAAACATGAATAAACTCTCATCCTCTAAATCATCGAAAGGCCAACTTGAACTAAATGAAGAAATTTAAGCACATATACTACCAATAAATCTGCAAATCAAGCACCAGAAACTGCCAATGTGCATACAGATACACACACACAAATGTCGGTGTCTCTGAGTATTTGTTCTGTCTAAAATAGGTTTTTATGGTCTTTAATTTCATTCTTATATTAAACACTATCAACAGAAGCCTAAGACTGCAACATTCAAATGCCAATTGAAAAAAACTGTGTCAAATCCATCAAAGTCAATAGCATCGTCAAGCAACAATATACTGAAAAACAAAATCTCTAAGAACTCTTGAATTATTAACTCATGAATCAAATATCAAAATAGAACAGTACGATGTAAAGAAACAGAATGACCAATCTAATTGGATTTTTATAAGATCGCCTTTGATTTTCTTTTCTTTAAGCCCCTTTAGTTCCACTCGTTTTTACTTATACTGTGCTGAAATAAATATGAAGGATAAGAGAGGAGAGGAGATGATAATAGTAATTATGAGGGCGAGCAGAGAAAAGGAGAGGCGAGTATAATTCATTTTTTATTCTTAGATAGCAAATGAAGAAAAAAAAGAAAGATAATGGATTCCTCTGGTATTGCTTGGAAAAGATAGAAAAGAGAAAAGAAATGGGATGAGAAGTTTATATGTAGAAAGGGTAAAATAGGAATTCATATATATTTTTTTTTAAAAAAGGAGAAAAATGGATAATTAATGACTCTCCAATTATTTCTTAATATGTCCTTTCACTTTCAAAAAAAGAGTAAAATGGATTAAACAAGGTTAAGAGATAGTTTGCTCTTTTTTTCTTTTCTTCCGTATTTTTAAACTATGCATGAAATAAGTTTTTTTTCCTTCCATTTTCCTCTCCTTTTTTATTCCTTTAATCCAAGCATAATGTTAATCTTTGTAATTTGAAAGCCAACAATGACACTTTTTATGTGTGTAAAATAAAATACATTACTAATACAAGAAAAATTATATCTCAACTTTTAAACTGTAAGTGATTGCATGAAAACAAAGGGATAGCTTTATAATTTGCCTTATTTTTTAGGATCCCACCTCTTTCTCTATCTAATTATGTTGATCCTAATTTCATCGGGTGAAGTTTCATTCTTTGATTACATTATTTTAGACTTTAATAGTATTGTAAGAAAAAGAAAACTAAAGAAGGCATTAACGTGTGTATAGCATATAAATATAAATATTTAATATTTATATATATTGTTAGGCACCCCTATATTTAATTTGAGAGAGAAATTGAATACCACCTGACCCTGTTAAATAGATTCAGTGGTACAATTTTAAGACTTGACTACTGTACCGCCCAAGAGGTGTGCCGGTGAGGCTTGTTTGCTGTTGACCCCAAAACTAGCTTTTGTTGTCTTAAGAAAAAGGAAAAATTGTAGATGCCAAATTTGGAATATGACAATATTATTGTAAGTTGGAGCTTATACAAGGCAGAGAGTTTAAATTATTGGTTGATTTAAGAATTGAATTTTCATTTACTACGATGTTTGGATATTTTTGGTTTTCAAGTTATTCAATAATTAAAACACTCTGTTTCGTATGAATTTGAAGTTACAATAACGTTACCATTTTCAAATATATATCCAACAAAATAATATTATTGTAAGCTTGAATTTATATAAGAGTGTATTTTATCCATGAAATGACTTGAAATAAGAAATACAGTGATTAGAATAAATGAAAAATCAATATCATCTAATGATTAAAACACTATCTCATATAGCTCAAAAAATTCACCGGAAACGGAGTTACCTGATTTCAACATTTTCAAGAACAAAATGGTATTCAAAAGTGGAAACAACCCAATAGAATCAAGTATTCAAAATTTTGATAATTCCCATTTTAAGAATTTTAAGCACAAATTGAAAACGGAAACAAGTTACCTAACAATGATACTCTTACCAAACAGAACTAAGTTTGCTGTCAGTGACCCGACAGATGGCATCCAAGTCTTAACATCCATATTTGGTCAATTCCATGCATGTACAAAGCAATTCCATAAAAATTAACCTCCAATTCTGAGAAAAAGGTAAAGAACTTTTCTTTTTTCACTTCCAAACAAAGTGCATCAACAATACTACATCAATTGGAATCAAATCCACAACAAATGGAAGAAAAGAAAATCTCGATAACACTCCATATTTATGGCCTCCATGACTCCAATCCCATTTGCCACTCAATTCGAAAATTCAACCATAACCATAAAAACATGGTAGAATCACATTCCTCAATCTTACCGCTAACGCCTAAAAAAAGTAATTTTTATTTCTTTTTTTCCTAGAAAGAAAGCAAAATGATAGTGCAGCCATCACTTCTATTTAGCCCAGACTTCAACGATAACCATGAAAACATACTAGAATCGAATTCCTCGATCTTACACCTAATGCAGAAAGCACAATGCAAAATGATATCAATGAATAAATCAACAATGCCTTAAAAATGTGTCACAATAAATATACATCAAATCAATGATGCCTTAAAATTTCAACTCAAACAATTTACATCACCCCCTTTTTTTTTTCCCTTTCCTTCAATTATTCTCAACACATGAATCCTTCAAGAATTGCGGCGTAAGATGTCCCAACAGCATTGTTTAAATTCTAACAGTACATTGGCCACTGTACCGATTACAATACATAAGCTGGGGGAGGTACAACAATATTAGACCAGTGAGAGGACTAATCTTGGGATAAACTGCTAATGCAAGATATATCCTTCCTGGTGATATCTTCTGATGAAAAGGTTGTAACATTTCTCACAAGTTCATGCAAGGGAAAGGAAGAAGGATTCATTTCATTGCATATACAATCAGTAATGATGTCCCTAACCATTAAGTGGGGACCACCTCTGGTTCAAGAGGCGATGAGCCACCATCTTCTGCAGTCCCACCCTCCAAAATCTGCCCACTTTTCTCGTCTTCCTCTTTGAACCCTAGCTTAAATCTATCATAATTTGTCAGCTCGCTTGACTTGAATGGTCGCTCACCCAGAACTTGGACCATGTCATTTTGGTGAAGGACTTCCTTTTCAAGTAACAGCTCAGCAATCTGAGCCACCTGCTCTTTGTGTTCCTCTATCAATTGGACCGTGTGCTTATATGCCTTGGCCACCCATTCTCTCACTTCATTGTCGATAAGTGCCCCAGTTTTGCTGCTGTAGGGCTTGTTCATCTCAAATGAATCATCCCTTTGAGGGAAAGAGAGGAGACCCACCTTCTCACTAAAGCCATAGACTACTACTTGGGCATATGTCATTTTTGTCACTTTCTCCAAGTCATTTTGGGCTCCTGTTGAAATTTTCCCCAACAAAACCTACATCCAATAAAAATCCCTCAATAATCAATTTTGTTTTCTTTCATTTTGTTGAATGGGTGAGTCTGAGTTTTGGAAAGAGTTGACAAACATAAGAAGCAAACTAGTAGCAATTTGCAAGGATGAAAGTAAGAAAGAATCACTACTAACTTTGTATATTTTACCATTCATCCCCACCAAATAAATTAGTAGGGAAATGTAATAACTACCTGTTCAGCTGCTCGACCACCAAGGGTCATACATGTCATATCAAATAGCTGCTCCTTAGTCATGAGAAGGTTCTCATTGGGTACATATTGGGCAAACCCAAGCGCTGCAGTGCCACGAGGAACAATAGTCACTTTCAACAAGGGTTCTGCATGTTCCAAGAACCAGCCAGCAACAGCATGACCAGACTCATGGTAAGCTACAGTTCGGCGTTCAAGTTTGCTTATTACCTGTTTAACAAATAGGAATAATTGACAAGTTTTTATGACTACGCTGAAAAACTTAAGAAAGACGGAAATCAAGAAAAGGCCCGTGGAAGGGACAGAAAATTACATTATGAAGCTCCAATTTCCAGAAACCAACAATAACTTTATTGATTTGTTATGTATACATATATATAGTATGTATGTGTGTATGTATGAATGTGTGCACATATCTGTATTAAGTATGAATGTATATGTTTGTAAATATGCTTGCACGCTAGTATTTCCTGTAACCAAAATTTCAGAGCAAACCTACCATGAGTAGTATGACAAGTATTTCCTACTCCAGTCACCTCTCTACTGAAACGCACATTAGTGAGGATATCTTGTCCTAGTAATGACCAATAAAATGTGGGGGGGGGGGGGGGGGGGGGGGGATATAGAGGAAGATATGCACTGGTGAACCCCCATCCCCCACTCCAAATATGTGCACGTGCATGTGTATAACGTATACATGTATATAAGCATTTGCTGCATGCAGTTATTTTATCTTAACTTCCTGTATCTATATGCCCACCAGGCATAGAAATTGGTGACAAGTAATTTTGTGAGACAAAATGACCAACATTTGTAACAAGTTATCTTTTACCATTTTTTAGTGTTTTAAAAGATCCAAGCAGAAAAGTAAGCTTTCTAAAGTTCATTTTGAAAATACATTGATTTTGTATTCCTAGGCAAACTGGTCACACCAAGTAAATCCGAACTCCTCTAAGAGTTTATCATTTGGTGGTCAATGTATGTATGCTGATCTGAACCTCAATTCTAGACATTACCTACCAGATTATAAGGTCTCCAGTCCAGTAAATACTCAATCCAGTCCATCACTTATAACACAGCAAGTCCAAATGTCCAAGTAAAGATTGCAGTCATATTTTTTTATCATGAATTCAAAAATTGTTGGGTAGTATACCGCCATTCACCAGCAAGATGATGTATCTCTGTCTCAGATTCTCATAACTAATTTCAACAGTAAATTATAAGAAACTTGGAAATTTAGCTTGCCAATTGGTGGCTCAACTGGTGCAAAGACATTCCATTAAAATATCATTCGAAAGGACATTCTTATCAGCAAATTACTATGCCAAATATATGTGCAAATTATGCATAGCTCACTGGCTTTACAGGAATTATTCTACAGCAACAACTTTGGGTCCCAAACTTAGGATCATTGACAGGCATCCAAAATCCTCTCAAACTTCATCCCATGACATACCCTATTATGCTATTACCTAATTTTCAAAGGACATTAAATCCAGTCTGATCTAACCATCAATATGTAGATTGCCAATGCAATTATTAAGATTTGACAGACAATTCCATCCCTTCCACCCCCCTTTCTCAAAAAAATAACAATAACCCCAAAAAAAGAACACACGCATGAGTGCGTGCACAAAATACGAAGAAACCAGTTGTATTTTCTTTACTGGTAAAAACTAAATGATTTTTTTAATAAGAAAAATATCATTAGCAGCACCAAAGGGGTTGCATCCATTACAAGGGATGAATACAAAAAGCTATAAATTGCTAAATATGAATATCTCCCAGAAAGTTTACAGAAGAATATAACAAAATGAAAAAGCTCCCCTTAAACCAAAAGAATAGGGATCTCAACATCTTGTCCTTATTACTCCTAGAAAGTTTACAGAAGAATCTAACAAGATGAAAAAGCTCCCCTTAAACCAAAAGAATAGGGATCTCAACATCTTGTCCTTAATACTCAACTAGGAGACTCGATTCCACCAAATGATCTCCTATTTTGCTCACATCAAACAGTCCACCACAAACAAAGCAGGCCAGCTTTCCATATGATTATGTTATAGATCTTGCTCTATTGTTTTCATTTCCAATACTTGTTTTCCGGTGGCTAGTGGAACTTGTGTTCCTTGAGTGCGCTGTAATTTTCTTGTTGAGTTAAATTTTATTTACTTGCCGCCCAAAAAAAAAAATTTCTAGCATGCAGTAATTCAAATACAATTTAGTAGAATTTGACTAAACTAACTTAACCCGCCCACATATACCGAAAACATGATAGAAACAAGTTACAACCAACTTACAGAAGTTTTCATCCTTAAAAACCTAATATCCTTTTTATTCTACTAAATCTTTTTTTTCCTTTTCCCAAAAGAAGTGTTAGTGAGTGAAACTAAAGCAATTGTAGTATAATGATTTAGCATTAGCATGACATCTTAAAGGGAGATGTGAGATTTAGGATTCGAATCTTATAGTTGATAAAAAAAAAAAGGAAGTGTTATTGAGGGAATTCCAATTTGCATACGCAAGACTTCTTCAAATTGAAGCATAATTAGAAGTTCTCTAATTACATTAGTAAATCACTTTGTTTTAGCAGGATTTACCACTATAGAGTAGGACTAAGTAGAAGATGCTAGATGATTTATATATATTAACATGTTCCTAAGATGTCAGATCCTTTCTACAATGATGCCTTTGTCATGGATTACAAGTGAAGATGAATCTGTTCAGCAGTACCCTAAATTTATTCACTTCTACCATTATAGATCAATGTAATTGCCACTTAATACATGTAGCAACCTAAAAAAATAAAAAATTCCGAGATCATGTAAGAACTTCTTGCAGGAAGATCTATGCAATCAAAATAAGGGCTAGTGCAATGCATGAAGCTCCTGCCACTACGAGGTATGGAGGGTTAGATGTACGTAATCTTACTCCTGTTAGCAAAGAAGTTGTTTCCACAACTCAAAACCTTAACCTCCAGATCACATTGGAGCAACCTTACCATTGCGCCAAGGCCCTCCCTCATCTATGCAATTAAAATACTAAATAGTAGCAATGTTGGTTTCACATTTTACCCCTCATATCTAGATACTATATCATTATCATTAATAAAGTTGCCAACATATAGTATGGGTAAAAGACTAGAACATATAATGCAACAAATCATTCGGGAGTGAGTAACCTTGTTCTTCTTCTCCAGACCACCAATGATCCTATCTATAGCTGCATCAAAATGTTCCATCATGACCTGTGTTCCCTCAGTCCTTGCAGCAATTAAAGCAGCTTCATTACAAACATTTGCAATATCAGCACCAGCAAATCCAGGAGTGAGAGCTGCAAGTCTGTGAGAGTAATATGATGGCTTATTATCTAGTTTGATCTTCTTCAAATAGATCTGAAATATCTGCTCACGACCTTTGATATCTGGTTTATCAATGGTAATTTGCCGATCAAATCGACCAGGTCTTAACAGAGCTTTGTCTAAAATATCAGGCCTATTGGTACCAGCTAGAACAACTACTCCAGCAGTGGTCCCAAATCCATCCATTTCTACAAGCAACTGGTTAAGAGTACTTTCGCGCTCATCATTGCCACCCGAAAAGCCCCCACGTCCCCTTGCCCGACCAATAGCATCAATCTCATCAATAAATATTATACTAGGTGCACACTGCCTCGCTTCTTGAAATAAGTTTCTCACCCTGGATGGTCCAACACCAACAAACATCTCCATGAAATCCGAACCAGATATGGATAGGAAAGGCACACTAGATTCCCCAGCAGTTGCTTTTGCCAGAAGAGTTTTACCTGTGCCTGGAGGACCTACCAAAAGAGCACCTTTTGGGATTTTTGCCCCCAACTCCTCATATTTTTTGGGGTTCTGGAGGAAGTGCACAAACTCCATGATTTCCTGCTTTGCTTCATCACAGCCAGCAACATCTTTGAAATAAACCTGGATGAACAGGAAAAAAATAGAGGAAAAAGTGACATGTAATGTTTAAGTATTGTTTCTTCCTTGACAAGAAGTGTACGAGTATAGCTTTAACATTTTTAACCAGAACAAACCAAGTTACCAGTCTTGATCATGAATAGGAAAGCGAACCTTGTTTTTTGCATTCTTATCCACTTTTGTCACATGGGCCTTTCCTATGTTGAATATTCCACGTCCACCCCTTCCGCCAGTGCCTCCAACGCCTAGTCCGCCTTGCATTCTCCGCCCCATGTACAAAAGGGATCCCAAAAGCAAGAGTGTTGGTGCAAATCTCATCAATTCTTGGTACCAAACCATTTCAGAAGTGTATGTAACAGGAACATAATCACGAGGGTCTGTCCCTAGTGCTTCCTGGGCTTCTTCCAACTTCTCCTCAAAAGATTCAACGCTTCCAATATTGAAATAGTATTTGTACTGGCCTGCGTTCCCTCTTGCACCATTAACAGGTCCTTGGACCATTGATCCCTGGATATCATCATCACTTGACTGAATACGTGGTGAGTTCCTTACATATATTTTTGCAACTGATTTATTAGAAACAACTATACGGTCCACTAAACCAGGTTCCAGAAGCTTATTTTTGAACTCCTGGAAACTAATCTGCAAAAATCATATTCCAAAATATAAGATAAAATTTAAGACAACAAAATAAAAATCTTGATTACATTCAAATTGAAAATAAGCAGAAGAAGTGAATACTAGTCATATAAACAATATCACTAGGAAAGTATTACTCCTTTTGTCCCAATATAGTAGTCCATCATAGGAATTCCAACCCTTTAAGGAGATGAGCATTTAATACTTTCATACTTAGTGAAATGCATAAATTTCCTTTCACTTTAGTTACTACATCCACGTCAAATTGGGAAAAAATGGTAATTTGGAAACTTTGCAACACTTTGTATATTAACTTTTCAAACTTGACCGAGTACTTTGAGACATCCCAAAAAGGAAGGAGTGACTATAAGATCAGGACGTAGAAAGTACATTTTAAAATGAAGTACATCAAACTAAGATAACAAACAATGAATTACGAAGCAAATGAGAGGTGAAACCAATCCACCACAAAGACATGACCAACACCCAAAGATTAGAAATAAGGAATTGAACATATAAAAACCAAAAACAAAAAAAGGCAATAATTAACAGCCAAAAATGGACCAACAAGCTTTACCTTACCTATACCACCTCCACATATGGGAGGTTCAAGTACCCTTAAGGGACAAAGTGCTGTGTGTGTGATTTACCTATTAAAAAAAAGGGCCAAAAATGGTTTAATTTATTTTTTCCTAATGTATTGATGAAAAGTTATATTGTAACTTTTCTTAAGCAAATAGTTTAATAATTTTTTTCGAATATTAGATTTCACATTAACAACAGAAAGAAAAAGGAATTTCACAAAACATATATTAAGCCACAAAAGAAATTGAATATGTACTTCGAAAGTATATCATATTTGAATTAAAATATATTCAAAGATGTGTACCTGTTTCTGTTCACGAGGACCAAAAGAAAATGATGAAAGGAACAGTCCAATCACTAATATAGGGGTGATTAGATTTTGCATTGCCTTCATGAAAGTTTCTTGAAAATTGCCTTGATCATCTGTGTTTGTATCATCTGAGAATATGAAAAGAATTATTTAGAATGTGAGATTTTACGTATTATATTCAGCACGGAAAATTATATAGCTTGGGCATAAATTTTACTTGCATTATGGAACAAAATAGCACATTTGATGTTCTTTCCATGTATCACAATAGAGCCTATCATAAGTTTTTGCAAGTCTTTTAATCTTAACATCTCATAAAGAAACCGATGGAACCATTTTTAGATGACTAGAATTGACAATAAAAATCTATTTGTACAAACACAACCATTAAAAACACAATGACCCTAATACACACCTAAATGGGTACTTAGGAGCTAGGATGCCTAAGTTGATCGAATGGACTACTAATTCCAGCAACCCAAAACAAATTTGTGGGACTTCGTAAGTTTGACCCAAACAAATTAGACCTTGGCGCTTAAGTGGTGGTCTATTCATATAAAAATTGTTGATTTAGCAACTACATAGAGTCAAACCCGCCTTTAACACAGTGGAAGATTACTGCAAGAGCCATTAGGCTATAGCACTTTGTTAGATAAACATATAGTACTATTTTCAAATGCATATAAATATTCACACTGTAGATACTCTGGACAATATGAATTCTCAGAAATCATCACTTCCACTCCCGCTGTCAGTATCCTAGCTCAGGTGTACACGAAAGACATGATAACAAACCATGCTCTTTCTCACAGAAGAAATGATAATGCAACCAGATATTGAACAAAACCCAGAAGCCACAATATCAAGAGCATATGATAGACCACCACCTAACATATACCGCCTCCCTATGCTGATAGAATGGAGCAGTTGCACAAGAGCAAATTCCTATAAATAATTACTAACAGATTTTGCATTGCATTAGCTGGTAACATCTTTAAGAAGCTATATTTGAATCTACATATATTCATCAAAACTTCTTAAAAAAATCCTATGATTCCTTCCTTCCATATACACCAAAAAAAGACATATAGGTGGCATTCTCCAAGTGCAAGCTATCCTCTCTTCTTTCTACCACAACCTCCACTCCATCCTTCCAAAAGGTCCATGATCGAGTTTGGCATTACACAACAACACCCAAATAAAGAAAACAAGTCCCATACCTCCTTGAACAAAGAATAGTGAAGGAAAATATGAGCTATGGATTCATCCTCTTGCAAACACTGCTTTTTTTAGATTTTTTATCATTAATACCACTCCCAAACTAGCACACCAAACAACTTTCCATGGACCCCTCCTAGCCAAATCTTTGTAATAGGATGTAACTGTAAACTTCTTGTTGCTCCTTTCTCCAAATAATCTCATCGGGAGCATCTCTTCTAGGCTTGATGAAAAAGGAAACCCAAGAAGAACACAATTTCCTCCATCTTTCAGTCATGGAAACTTTTTCAAAACCAAGGAGCCCAAGCAAACTCCCAAAGATCCCTCCACCTCCTTATAAGTCCACCCATTCATCTCACACCCAAACTTAGGTTCAATGAACCTTTCCACATAACTCAATTCTCCATCGCAAAACACCCAAGCCATTTACCTAAGAAGGCTTTATTGAACACTTCCAATTCTTAAATTCCCAATCCCCCACCCTTTATAGGAGTTCAAATTTTCTCCCAATTCACGAGATGAATATTCTTCTCCGGTTCTCCCCTTCTTTTCTTTACCAGAAGAAATCCCTTTGAACTTTATCCAATCTCTTTTCAAACGACACTAATAATAGGAAAAAGGACATGTAAGAATGTAGGAAGACTCGTCAACAAGCTCAACATGCTCTTAATTAACGTCAATGTTCCCCCTTTCGATAAATGCGGCCTTTTCCACCCCACCAATCTTCTTTGAAATCTATCTATGATTCGATCCCATATTGCCTTACTTCTCACCAACAAGTTGTAGCTTGGATGGTATCTCCTCCCCCTCCCTATATGGGAGTTTGAAAGTTCAAGTCCCCTTGGGGGCAAAGAGAGTGTGTGTGATTTACCTATCAAATTTTTTTTTTTTTGCCTTACTTCTCATAGATGCTCCTAACAGCAAACCCAAATACATTGTGGGAAGAACACCCACCTTCTAACCCAAATTCAAAGCTAGACTCGTAATTTCCTCCACCTCTCACACCGGAATGAGTTCACTTTTACCCAAGTTAATCCTTAATCCCAAGACTGCCTCAAAACACAACAATACACATCTCAAAAAATGAAGTTAAATCTCTTCAGGTTTCACAAAAAATGACCGTATCATCAGCAAATAAAAGGTGAGATAGTTCAACTTGATCTTCATCTCTGTGATCCACCTCAAAGCCTAATATAAGACCTCCTTCCACCGCTTGAGCAATCATTCTACTCAAAGGCTCTATAAAGATAACAAACAAAAGAGACAAAAGTAGTCACCCCGTCCCAACCCCCTAGATCTCTGATAGAACCCTGTAGCTACAACATTAAACAATACTGAAAAAGAAACTATAGAAATACAACATCTCATCCAGCCTTACCATTTTTTCCCAAAACCCATCTTTCTCAACATGGATAGCAAGAGGCTCCAGTTGACATAATCATAGGCCTTCTCAATATCTAACTTACACACCAAACCCCTTTTTTTGTCTTTCTCTATGAGTCAATTCATTCATTTGCAATCCAAGCTACATCCAAAATTTGTCTTCCTCCATAGCATTTTGGCTATCCGAAATAAGATTACCCAATACTTTTTTCAACCTGACTGCCAAAACCTTCGCCAACAATTTGTACACCCCCCCCCCCCCCCCCCTCTTCTCCTGGGCAAAAAAAAAAAAACCCAACTAATAGGTTGGAAATCTTGAATGTCTCCAACCCTTCCTTCTTCCAAATATAAAATCATAGCCCATTGTTTGGTTAATTGACAAAAATCTATCATGATTAAAATTTTATCCCAAAACAAAAATGTCTTCCTCTATAATTGGATAAATACAGACAATATCCACAGGAATCTGCAAACTTCAACATTTAAGTAGGCTAGTAACTCCCATTGTTTTGTTAATTTTGTAATTTTAAAACCATCTCGTCCATCACATTCTCCTTCCTTTGATAACCTGTGCAATTGTGCTGTCAACAACCCCTCAGCATCAACCTTTTAGCACTATCAGTCCACCATCATCTCCAATTGTCAGCCACCTATCACTCTATCACAATTACCAATTCCAATCTAACCACCTATTGAAGCCATCTTGCCCAAAATAGGTTTCTTTTTTTTTTTATATCGGTTGCATGGAGTATGACCTCATTAATCAAGAAATCAGAGAACAGAAAGCCAGAGACTGGCATTAAAAACAGCAAGACGCCAGAACAAACATCTCATCTTTTCATATATAACTATCTGATTTTGCCAAAGAGATTTATTGGTTATGAAAAGATATTTTCTCTCTATTGTTGAGACTTGAGTCAATCTATTAATTAAAAAAAACAATCAACTATTGCATTTTTATAAGGAAAGTGTTGACAAACTAAGGGTGTAGTGTATGGTATTTAAAAAATTAACATCAAATGGCCGATGAGAGGGTCTTGTAACCCCACCAATGGGAAGGAATAAAATTAACTCACTGTAGTACCTTCTGAACACAGTTCAAAAAAGAATTCAAGATTGGCATTTGGAAGTAGGAAAATGGCACTTTGATTGGAAATTTATAGCAAATTTAACATAAAAGGAATTGCTATATTCTCCCCATGAAGATTATAGATCAGGTGTAGAGTATGTTACGAAGAAATAGAACATATCAGCAATTTCGTATTAGAGGCTAAGAACTTGTCTGGGCAACTTCTGGTAAGAATCAATTTTTAATTTTACACTAGGTTGGTATGTTACTGGTTGTTGAGGGATTTTTATCTAAAAAATATTAAATCATGTGTCCTTGGGCTATAGTATCTGCTAGGGGTGTTAATTCATATTGACGTGTGATGTTTGTCAAGACATCATATCAGGAAATATGTGTCAACTCAAACACGATGCCATTAAGTAATTGTCAAGTTTCAAAACACGAACAAGGCCCATTTATTAAACAGATTACACGTGTCGACACAATTAACATGTTTATTTTAATCTTTAGAGTTTATTTTAAATAAATTAACTATTCATTTAGGTTATGTACCAAATAATACTTTACACATCGCAAAAATTCATCCATATCCTATAGGGGTGAAGAGGTTGCTTGGATTGGAATAGTATTTTGACACTCTTCTAATGTGGAACAAAACAAAGTAGAGACTTCTTTCATAAGTAGAGAAGTTTCCAAAGCTTCGGTAGGCTTTCAATGTAGGACCAGTTACCTTGACCTGTGGTTTTTTTTTTAAAAAAAAAAAAAATTAAACATGTTAAATGGGTTACCACGACTAAAATAAAAAAATAACATGTTTATTAATTGTATTAAACATGTTACTCCCATTTATGACCCAAACCCATTTATGCTCAACCCAAACAAGCTAAGTCTAGCCAAAAATTGCCACTCCTAGTAGCAGCCCATGAAAAATCCTTTCAGTAGTTGGCTTAGTTGTTTAGTCGTACCTTTATCTATGGCCTTGTATAGGTATAAAATGATCTGATAAGTCAAATTCTGAAGTTTATACAGATTTCATAAGTCTCCTGTAGAAAAGGATTAAAGAATGCAAATAAAGTAGCCTGCATTTAAACAAAATGAGACATGGGATTAAGGACTCCTAGCAGCCATTTTATATGAGAAACTGTGCTCTTATTCATGTTGAAACAAAAGAATAAGGATAAGTCTGCAAGCTCCAAAACTAAACAAACTGAGAAGATGATCAACAATCCAATATATTGCTTAGAGATACAAGCGTAAAAGGAATTGAAAGAAAAGAGTAAGGAATAAGGATAAGTCTGCAAGCTCCAAAATTAAACAAACTGACAACATGAAAGATAAGATTCAATTTTTTTATTACTTTTTTCTCTTTTCATTATTTGTCACCGCCAAATGCAGGATAAATTGGATATAACCAGCTAGGACAAAGAAACAAAGTTTAACCCTCAAACAAAAATATTGAGAGATGACTAACTCACCTTTTGACTCAGATTTCTGCTCCTTTCCTTTTGGAATTTCCTTCTTATTTTTTGGGTAGAAATTCTCATAATCTGCTTCTTTTTTTTTTGGGGGGGGGGGGAGGAAAAAAGAAAACAGTAGTCTTTAAACACAATACAATATGGAAAAAAAAAAAAAAAAACTAATAAAGAAAGAAAAGCAAAGTAATTCTTACTCTTCTTTTTTGGAGCTTCACTCGAGAAAAATCTATGGATTCTTGGGTTGGCGAGAACGTAATTCAAATCAGATAAATACGCCTTCAATAAGATCTCTTTGCTAGCTCCTATCGAAGCTAGATACCCCCTCAAAGACCCCAACTTTCCATCAAATTCATTAAGATATGCATTTAAATATGGAGCTCGAAGAAATGTTTCGTTCAAAAACGCCGATCTCCTACCATTACCACCAGTTAAAACATTCTGCCATATATAAATGGAAAAGGGGAGAAAGAAAAAAATTCAGAGCTTAACAATTCCACAAAACCCTAAATAACAAATATACAGATAAAAGTGTTTCTGTAGAGAGGAGTTACTCTTGCACGAGATGATAGCGACGCCGAACGCCCAATTCTGGAAAAGATCATTCTTTGATCGATCGGAAACCAGAAAATGAGCAACTCTAAACAATATAACCTGTAGATTATAACGTATATAATACAATTAGGAGGGTTTTATGAAGTTCAGTTAAAGCTGGACATGGTTTTAGGGTGGAGTCGTCAACGAATCCATACAAAGCAGCAATTGGGAGAGTTTTTCTTCAAAGTAAACTTGGGAAACAAGATGCGACAGCACATAGAATCGGAAGCACCAAAGGTTGGCGGAGAGTCGAGACTTGAGAGGAGATATTTTGGATAAATGCAATAATGGAATAAAAAATAGTAAAATATTGTGATATATTTATTGATATATCATAAAATTATGATTTAAATCTTTGTTTTTTACTTTTTACAAAGTCTAGTTAATCACTAACATCTATTATTATATATTTAATTTAAATTTATAAAATATGATAAATATATTGTAGGGTGAGACTAAGATGATCCATGTATCGTAAGTTAATATAATAAATGCATTTCAAATGAAATTCTGATTATATTTATTATATATCACAAAATGCTGAACAGATTAATTTTTTTAAAAATAAACATTTTATAACTTAAATATTTGTATACTTAAATAATTTATTAGGTAAATTAAACTAGACCTCTTAAAAATTTTATAATTATATTAAATGTTTCTAAAAATACACAAATTTTTCTTACCAAAAAAAATAATACTAAGATTATATAGTAATAAAAAATAATTTAGGGTATTTCTTAACTTATATAATAGATTAAACAATATTTTTTTATCAAAAGAAATCCATCATCTGTGAACATATTTTTGAGTCAATGATAATTATATATAAACTAATGGTGTCATAATTTAATTAATTTATCATGTTAATTAAAATCATATGATAAATTTTGTATAATATAAAAAAAAAGATAAATTACACTGATCTTCTCTAAAGTTTATTTTAATAATTACACTAATCTCTTCTGAAATTTCTAAAATTACATTGACCTTCTCTTCCACTTTAATTTTTAAAAAAATTGACAATATTACCTTTTTTATGTTTTTTTTTTTGTATTTTTTTTAAATTTTGACCCATTTTTTCTAACTATTTTTTTTCTTTTCAAATAAATATTAATTAGAATCTTTTTTTGGCTAAAAATATAAATTATTTATTTAAAAATTAATTTTATATAAAATGAAAAAATATTCTTTAAAAATATTAAAATTTAAAAAATAAAAAAATAATAATTTTGTCATTTTTAAAAAGAAATTAGGACTGAATGAGAAGTGAATGTAGTTTATCAGAAAAAAATAAGAGAGGTTTGTGTAATTTTAGAAACTTCAAAGAAAATCAGTATAGTTATCTTAAATTTTGATAAGGTCAGTGTATTTCACCCCAAAAAAAGTACAAAACTAAAAAACTTTAATAATAAGGGATGTAATATCAATTGGGATAAGCTTAGTTGATAATTCATAATTTCTTTAAATAAAGAAAGTTACGAATTTTATTCTTACTCTCTCTTTTTTAGAAATGAATCGAATAATATAGTTATTTCTTCCTTTTTAGTTCCTGGGTAATTATTCAATAGTTACAAATTCTTTCTTATAGGCTTGAGCACATGAGATCAAAATTCTTTTTATTAATTATGACTTTTTTGTTTAAATGAGAAAGTTTCAAGTAAAATTACAATAGAGCAAGCACAAGGAACACAACCTTTTTTAGTTTAAACGGATATTATGAGTTTTTTTATGCCTTAGGTTTAATATTACTTGTAATTTTTGTAAATGACCGAAATGTAGCTGAAAAGTTACGTATAAAGTCTTTTTTTTGTACTAAAAGTTATATATATATATATGTAAGAAATACTTTTTTATTAACGAAAGTACAAGAAAATTTTATAATTAATAATTTTAATAATTTTTAAATTTTAAATTTTTCATGTGTATTAATTATAAGAAAGTTGATTGTAGAGTGGTTAGGATAAATGATATCTCAATTTTATATTATCCAATGATTAAAATAGTATGTCTTATATGCATTCCAACTTACATTTATCATAAGTAATGATAGATGTTTCACTACTCATAACTCACCTTTGTTTTATCTTTTTTTGCAAAAGTGTGGTCCATTGCTCATAAGACCCACCGGCGGACCTTATTTTTGTGAGGAAAGGTGAAATGTAGATTTACATTTGTGAAAGAGGTGGGACAAAAGTATGTTACGAAAAATAAGAAATTTATCTTTATTATTTTATTATTGGAATAATCACGCAGACCTCCTTTTAATTACATGTATGGATGAGGACACATGGGGCATTGGGGTGGGGGCGCGGAATTGTCTCCTCTCAATTTTTTGTTCTGTGTTTTTTTTTTTTTTTATAATTTTTTCAAAATATAGTCATTTAATTTAAAATTTTTGCCTTCCTAGGTTTATTCTATTTTTACACTTAAACTTATCTTAATTTTAATTTGATTCTTAAATGTGGCTTTTATCAATTTTTTTATATGCCGTAAAAATTTTTGAGTGTTTTTTTCTTTGATTGAAAATTTTATATAATTTATAAGTTTCTTGTATCAATAATTTTAGTTATTTTTCAAAAACATTATCAACCTATATTAACTTTTTATAATTCTTTAATTTTTTAAATTTATGATCAAACATTAGGCAAAATTTCACCCCCTACTCACATGAATTTCTGGTCTCGTCCCTGGTTACATGACAATTACAAAGGCCTTCTATGTATTTTCTCAAATTACACCGACTCTTTTTCTACTATATTGACAATATATAAATTTTTTCTTTCATATAAAATCTGTCATTAATATATTAGGGTTTCAACTAATTTTTTTAAAAACACCCTTGTATAACATTGACTTCTCCTGTCTTTTCAATAGTTATAAAATATGTTCTTCAAGTTATCAGATATCATAAGGAAGTTAGTGTAATTATTTTTAAAGGTAAAATAATAAATTCATACTTTCCGTTTATGTCTGTCTCTCATTAATTTTGATAGGGAAAGTCAGTGTAATATCATAAATTATAAAGAATATTTTTATAATTATCAAATATCAAAAGAGAGGTTTGTGTAATTTTTCTTTTATTATTTAATGTTAATATTAATTTTTCCTTTCAAATCACTTCATATAAATAAATAATTGCCAAAACAAAAAAAAAACTTGGGACTAGTTGAATTGACCACCGTATCATCTTTAATAAAGAAAAGTTATGGATTTAAATCTACTGTAATTATATCAACTGATTAATTAACTGTAATATCCCATTGTTTTCATAAAAAAAAAAAAAAAAATTACACATGTAACTAGCCGGGTTGATCCGAATAAAAACAGAAGATCCAAACTCTAATTAGAATATCCATTTCAATTGAAATGAAAACTTCTCATCTCTTACACAGGTGACGGGCACACAGTGGTAGGACTCCAAAATAAAATGTCTAAAGGCACTCTACATTCAGTATATACTTCTATGATTTAATCACATAGCATACCATACCATACCATATATCTAGGAGTTAGGACGACACTAGCAACAGTGAGATCCATATTCGATCAGTTCGGACATTAAAACAACATTACTCCACACGTTTTATCTTCTCGGTCCATACTCGAAAACAATGTTCTAATCATATCGCTTTCACGTAGAACCTCACTGCTTTCACAACCCACTCAACCATGGAAACAGCGTTTCTCTTCGGCTGTTCAAAACTCAAAAGTAATGCCTTTTGGTTTTAGTCTCACAAACGACAACAGATCTTCTATCAGACCTTTTAACAAACATTTGGAATCCCAATTAATTATCCATTAATTACTCTCAGAACCAGAAAAACCTCAAAACCATTCCAGCCTCTTACAAATTCTATTTATCTGGGGTGTCAAAAAGCTATCGACCAAATGCTTTAAAATTCCATTATATTGAAATCCATCGTCATTATCATTAACAACAAGAACGCATTTGGGTAATCCAGTCAAATGCTCATATGCCAACACCACCAGCTCAGAATCTCAGACCCACTTATTGAATAATACAAAAACCCTCTCCTTTGATTCATTGAAAACAACCCTTTCTCAGTTGGCTCCAATTGACATCTGCAAGTGGTCTGTAATATTTTCTATCTCAATTGGATCTTCCAAATGGATTACTTCTTTCGTTCTATTTTAAAAGTCTTTTATCATTATTTATTTTAAAATTTCATTTAAAAAATTAACGTAATTTTAAATTATAAATTTTTAAAATTATCATTTATTATATTTAATGTAAATATGATTTACAATTAAATAAAAAAATATAAATAATTTAAATAATTTTAAAATAAGAAAATAATACTTCCAAACAAAATTTAGAATGCCCAAAAAAACCACTATCATTGCCTTTGCAAGCACTTACGCGGCCAAGGGGGAGTATTAATTTACTGTTTAACCCTTTCTTCTGGATGTATTTCAGCTCACCTTGGTTGTTCACTTGTTCTGGCCATGGTTTGTGGCAGTTGGCCTACGGCCTTCATTGCCTTCGCAAGCACTTACGCGGCCAAGCTAATGTGTTTGAACACCTTGTCATTGTTTCTTCTGCATTTACTTGGTTAACTCTTGTCCCGTCTGCCAATTTCAATGGCTACTTAGGAGGATGGCCTTTCGTATTCTTCTTCGTGTATCATTATTTCTTCTTCTTCAATGTAAGTGTTCGCAAACGGCTATGGCGATGACTACCCTCGCCAGCATGACCCCAAGTGGGAAATTAGCCCACCCAATTGGTATCGCCTTCTGTTTGGTGTTGGAGTCATGGTTGGGCACTGGCTCGCGGCATTTGAAGGACCCAACTGAAACTTATTCAAGGAGGCTGGAACAATTTGGGTGTTTGGGATTTGATAATGATGACTCTGTTCATGCAGTCCCACTCGACATTTATAAGCAAAGCACTCGGAAAAGGCGGTGGTGCCAACTGCGGTGGTGCAGAGGGCACTATCAGCTCCCTATTTGTCATTGTGGTTTGTTTAATGTATTACGGGCAAAAAGCAAAATTGGAAGAGGCTTCGATGTAGAGACTTTTGAGGAGAAGTATATGGCGTACATGGACAGAGTTCGGTACATGTTTATTCCTTCTATTTTTTAGTTGGCTTCTAGTGACATTGGTAATCGAGCATTAAAGCCAGAATATAAGATGCTAGATTATGTAGATCAGGTGTGCATTTCTTGGTGATTCTTCCTTTTGAACTTTTTTTTTCGTCTCCTTATAGATTCTTAGTTCTTTATCTTATTTGAGGCATTTTTTCCCTTTCATTTGATGCCTTGGTTTCAACGAGTTCTGCTAAAATTGTTTTGTTGTTTTGCTAGTCGTATGGCTCTAATGCACTCTGATTTACCTAATTTTTGACCGGAGTTGTTTAAGAATTTATTTATCCGACCTAAATACTTTTTAACTTATTTTTCAGATTCAAGTCATTTTTAAAAGCGTATGATTCTTAGATACTTTTGAAATTCTTTTTGTTTTAAAAACGCATACAAGTCTTATACGCTTTTGAAAGACGTCTTCTTTTAAAGGCGTATAAGGCTTATACGCTTTTATTTTTACTATTTTTGGTTACTGAATTACCATTGTATTTACGATCCGGATTTTCTCAAAATCACAAACACAGAGAAACTGTGATAAGCCCTAGCCTCGCTCGCCGCGGTCGCTGCCACTGTCGCTCACCGCCGTTCTGCATCTCCTCCGGTCATTGCAAACCCAGGTACGTAAAGTAGTCTGTTTGAACAATGGATATGAACAGAAAAATGATTAAGAAAAAGAAAACAAATGAAAGGGAAATCATATATAATTTCAGTTTAGTTTGGATTGGGTTTCAATGATTCCTCTTGAGTTCAAGGGCATTATTCTTCACTCTAATTTGTTATTTGAAGCATTGAGTTTGCTTCGTGAAAATCTAAATTTTCTGTGCGCTTGTGTGCATAAAGTTTGATTGTGAAATCACTGAAATTGAGATTCTTTCCCCCCCCCCCCCCCTCCCTTTACATGGAATTTTTATAATTCCAAACTTGATAGTTTCTTCTTGATATTCTCTTGAACTCTCTTCAATATATATTCTTGGAAAAAAATGGTTGAAAAACAACGAATATCATTTTTTTCAATAAATCAATATTAAATGGCAATAGAAGCAGCTGAATGTATTGAACCCCAATTTCTTTATCTTCTTTCAGATGCTCTCTCTTTTTGTTTTTTTTATCGTGCTTGTACTTCTATATTAATTTACAGAGGTAGTATTTTTTGCTTTTGCCATGTGAAAATTTTTCCACATTATTCGTGTTCTAGTCCATTTATCCTATGGCTGAAAAATTATTTAACCAGACTAATCTCAGAATAATTTATTACATTTCTTACATGAACAGATTCTTTTAAAGTTTGAGACGATTCCATTAACTTGATCATGAGACTATTCCATTATATTTCTTACACTGAACAAATTTAAGAAGCAGAGATTAAATTTTCCTATTAACTTGATTTTCGATTAAAAATAAGGTCATGCATTTTAAAGAAAAAAAATAGTCATAATCTTCAACATCTTGAAAGAAATATCTGAATAATAACCCATGTAAATACCTTTGACTAATATCCTGCAACTCTTGATTTTGGTCTAATGATTAAATGAAGCCATGCACCATCTAGTGGAGGAAAAGGCTGGCTTGAAGCTTAGTTTAAAACTCGAATGAATGCTTTATCTAACTTATCATCAACCTTTCAGCATAATTAACAAATTCAGGCAAAGGCTTTCAACCCTTGTAGTGTATTCAGAAGCCATTTATTTTTTTGTCAATTATTTACATATTTATGGTTTGTATGTATTGCTGAACATTTAAAATTTACTAAACTTTTCAATCTAGATTAGAGGTTATAAATGGCGTAGAGATGCGCAACTGTATGTCTATTCTTGGGGGGCAATACATTTTATGGGGAAGAAGGGTTTTCTTACGATGTGCGTACTCCGAGAACATGTGTAAGATTAAATCATGACGTTAGTTACAGTCAAACGGTGTATTGCGTCTGTAATGCGTTGCAGTTGGATCGAAATTCATGTCACTTGAAAATGACCTGCAGATTTCCATCATTAGTGGGACCACACATGACAACATATATGCCATTAGAAATTGTTGACAATAACACTGTTGAAGCAATGGTTAGTGCTATATTTGAGAATGAACAGATATGTAGTATCGACTTGTATGTGAAAATAGAGAATTGGAACCAAGGTTGGGGAACCAGTCAGGCGCCAGGACCATTCACTAGATTGCTAACACAAGACTATGGGAATGAATCACATGATATACTGATGATAGAGGAGTTTCCACCCCACCAGTCAAATATGTCAAACTCACCATATAATGATGGAACACAACAGTTGCATTCAATGCCGAATCATGAAACTGTTGTTCAAGAAGTGGCTATGACGGATGATTTGTCCTGGGCTTACAGAGGGGTTGAGTCCATACAACGCAGTCGAGGAGGCGGAGGAGGAGGAAGAAAGGATGATGGATGAGTTGGGTGAAGATGATGAGAAAGATGAAGAAGCTATACTAGGGCAAGCTTCTGATGGAATGCATGCAGAATCCTGAATGTATGAGCCTATGTCACCATTTTTCACTACTGAAGAGTTGCCTAATCAAACCTTGGATAGTAGCTCTTCACTTCATGGCCATGTATGGGACCCGATGAGGGATGAGTTATCAAAGGGTCTACTATTCGCTGACAAGGATCAGTTGAGAAATGCTATACAAATGTATTCCATTAGGACACACCAGCAATATGAGGTTGTGGAAACAAACTCAAGAATATGGTCTCTACGATGTAAAATGCATGATGAGTGTGGTTGCCAGTGGAGAATGTGTGCCTGTAAGAGGAAGAAGCATGGGTAGTTTGAAATAACAAAGTTTGAAAAACCTCACACTTGCTTATATCCGGGTCTAAACAGGGATCACAGGCAGTTGAATTCCATATTGATTGGGGTTGAAATCCAAGGGCTTGTAAAAGCAGATCCATCTCTTAAAATAGCTGTTATCAGAGACTATGTGCAACAAAAATTTAACTACCAAGTCTCTTATAAGAAGGCTTGGATGGCGAAGCAAAAGGCTGTGGCAAGGGTTTTTTGAGATTGGGAGTCCCCATACAATTTCTTGCCAATATTTATAGGCGCATTGAAAAAATATAATGATGGAACAATCGTGAAGTGGCAGACTTTCCATACTTCCTCAGCTGATGATGTGATACTGCATAAGGTTTTTTGGGCATTCATACCATCAATTGAAGGGTTTAGCCACTGTTGGCTGGTTTTTAGTATAGATGCTACGTTCTTATATGGGAGATACAAGGGGAAGTTGCTAATTGCAATGGGAGCAGATGGAAACAATCGGATCTTTCCCTTGGCCTTTGCCGTCGTTGATGAGGAGACTTAGCAGTAGTTGGAGTTGGTTTCTTGAGTATTTGAAGGATTATGTTATCCGAGATAGGGAAGGTATTTATTTGATTTCTGATAGACACAACGGGATCCTTGCAGCTGTTAATGCCCCTAATTCCAGATAGGAAACCGCCCCACGCATATCATCATTTTTGCCTTCGACATGTTCAGAACAATTTTAACAGCAGGTTTAAGAATGCACACTTGAAGAGACTGGTGTGGATTGCCTGAAGTACTCATCAAATTTGAAAATTCGATTGAGTCATAGAAGAAATTGGCAAGCTGAATAAAGATGCGAGAGAATATTTGATGAATATTCTGGCAGATCAGTGGAGTATTGCTCATGATGATGGTTGTCGCTATGGGATGCGGACGACTAATATATCCGAGGTCTTCAATGGTGTTTGAAGGGAGCAAGAAACTTGCCTATCACTGCATGTGTCGAGCTTATATTTGAGTGCGTGGTTTACTACTTCAATGTAAGACGGCTATTAGCTTTGGACGGTGTACGTAATAACTATACGTATACTCCTTACGCATTTCAGAGTATTACTTAGAATCAAGAAAAGGCTAGACGTCACAAGTTAACACCATATAACTCCAGTCTTAGAATTATGAGGGTTTTAATAGCCAAGGGTAACGCTCAAGTGGTTAATCTTAATGCGTGCACTTGCAGTTGTGGGAAGTGAAGTATTTACAGGATTCCTTGTTCCCATGCAATCGCAGTTATGGTAGACTTGAGAGTATCTTTTCATGAATTTGTGGATGAATGTTACAGTATTGGCGCGTATGAGAAGACATGGCAATCACAATTTTATCCACTCCACCACGAGGATTATTGGGAAACACCATCTGGTCCAAGAGTATACCGATAATCCCGCCCTTCTACGGAGAAGGGGTCGTCCTAGGTGATCACGACTTAGGAACGAGATGGACCTCAGAGAAGTCGCTACACATAACCACTTGTGGTATATGTAGGCAAACTGGTCATGATCGTCGCTCTTGTCCTAATAAGAACCATCCCGAAGAAGCCATTGGTTCTTCAGATTGATGATCTTTTATGTAGTTCACTTCACTAGCAAGATGCAGATTGTTCCTGTTATGTCCTCTGTTTTCAATCACAGAAAAGAGGTAAGCAACAAAAGAAACTGATACCACATCTTACATTTATATGTATATGTGCCATGCTTACACTTAATCTTACCTCTTATTTTCTCACTTAGCTTCATGATTGTGTATATATGTATATATTTTTTATTTGCAGAAAATTGTATCGAGGAACTTCCTTCATCAATTTCCACTCATCTCCTTCCACAAAATGCACACTGATCATTAGATTGCTATATTGTCTGCTGAATTTGATACATTTTCCTGGAACTGCAGGTTGGAGTTTCAGTGTTCAAAAATCTGCTGCATGTACCACCAATGTGTTTTCAGTTGTAACAGCCATAGATACAAGTGGCATTGATGCTATATATGAACTGAACAATACACTGAAGCAGAGTTCATTAAAGGTAAGAAGATGAATCTGCTATGCAAATTGATTGGGACAGAAATTTTTTTTATGAACACTATTTTGCAAGATGTTTAGAATTAACATGTTTAAAATCAGTGACATTCAAATTTAATACCTTCTGAAACATGTTTTGAACAAATTAAGAAATGTCAATATAAAAATAAGTACAATACATTTGTCCTCACAGATTCCCTATGATGATACTCTTTTTTCTCCCCTTTCCTGAGCAGGGGACAGGACATTGAAAGCTCAGAGATGCTTAGACAAGGCTTTGCTCATGCTTTCTTGATGACATTCAGCAGCAAGGAAGACTTCACTGCTTATCAGAGCCATCCTAATCATATTGAATTTTCTGCTACTTTGACAGCAACAATATACAAAGTTGTGGTGCTGGATTTCCCTTCTGTTCTTGTCAAGGCAACTGCATGACCCAGAAGATCCAACTCTTTTTCTTTTTTCATTACTGCAACTCTTTTTCTTTTTTCATTACTGCTTTTGTTGTGTTTCATATTGTAAGCCACAATGAAATGAGTGTTTTAGTGTATCAGATTTTTTATATGGGACCAGTTTTGTTGGAATGGTTGAGGTTTTGTAAGCATTGTTAAAGCTTACAACTATAAACAGGAAGTATCTTTCTAATGAACAGGTAGCTCCAGTTGAAGTTTTGTGCAAATTTTCTTGTGAATGTAAATTCTAAATTTCTGCCTTGAAAGATCTTAACAGTTACTGCTGTTCCTAATTTAAAAAAACTATCATGTGGTTTGATCTCTTTTAGAAAGTTTATTTTGAGGGAAAAAGATTAATGATTTTTTTTTTTCTGAAAGAAAAGTAAGTACTCTAGAAATGCTCTCTAGATGGTACCCAAACATCTGTACTATGACATGTCTTTGACTACACATGCTTGCATCTTAATTCCTCTCCAATTATTTGATGAGTTATGTGATGAGAGATGGGGATAGTATTGAGTCGTTGGCGAGTAGGTTTGGGGTTAGTATGGATGGTATTGAGACGGTGAATGGGATTGATAATCCTGATAATGTCACTAGTTGGTGCACTATACCATATACCATTGAATTCGGGTAAAGTTTTTTTTTTTTTTTTTCCTGCTCTTTTTGACCTTTTTGGTTGATAGATACTATTTGATTTTGACAAGGTAGAATTCAGTTTGACAAATGGGTTTAGAGTTGGTGAAGCAGTTTATTTAGTGTGAGTGTAGAACTGAATTGTGTTTGAATAGATATTGAATCATGGTTTTCTTTGTACATCTTTACATGAGATGATAATGATTCTTGGATAAAATGGAAAGGAATGCTGTTGTTTCTGCATCAATTCTGGAGGCTGAGGTAAAGCAGTTTGGCACTTCATTTGTTCATTATTTCAAGCAACAGTGATATAAATGTCTGGAATATCAAATGTGATGTAAAATGCTGGTATATGATTATGAGGAGAAGATTCACATGTAAAATGAACTTTCTGTCATGATGTGAACAACTAGACCACACAAGTAAAAGCTGGATATGAAAGACCAAGACTGATTGGGGCTTCCTTTTCTTTTTTGGTCAGGATTGTGGCTGACTGAAAGCCGTTGAATTCTCCCCCCCCCCCCCCCCCTCCTCTCTCTCTCTAAAAATGTCAAGAAAATTCGAATGTGCAACGAGTCTACCAATGTCATGAAAATTCAAAGCAGTGAAAAAATGACAAAGTACACATATCAATTGTCTCAACTAAATGTAAGGAATATCAAATGTGATGTAAAATACTATTGTATTTTTGAGGGAAGTGAGGGAGGGGAGAGAAAAAAGAAAAGAAAAGAAAAATACTGTTAATATTTCCTAGCTCATAAACTTCCCCAGTGACATCATTTCTATATAATAAAAAGGATGCTCCATGATAAAATTCATGTACGAGGCACTATAATCCTTGAAGCCAGAATTCTTACGTAACAGAAAATTTAATACAGCACGTGTTGATAGAAAACAAAATCATGAACATTTGTCTTTTTTTTTTGGATTAGAAAAAAAAATACATGAATAAAATATGGACAGAATTCTGGGTCCACTTGAGCTCTCTTCATCTTCACCTTCACCTTCACCATCATAAACTCTAGTCTTTGATCCCACCAGCATCCACTTTTGTTCTTATCTGTTTCTTCCTACTGATGTGATTTTTCATTCTTGCACTCTGCATTCCACAAGCAAACCTGCACTTTGTTGCAGTGTTTATGCAAGATGTTATGTGATCTGCCACCTGCAAGTCATCCAAAAGATCATATAACTCCAACAAAGCCAGATGGCATATACAATTAACAGAATTGAGTAGCATCCCCACTGTAAGCAATTTAAACAGAAAAATGACCATCCATCTGAAAGAGATTCGTCCATGACAGATGAGTAAAGTCAAAAACCACCAATCAAACACACATGATCAGACAAATGAAGTCAATACCTCCTAACAATAATTTGATTAATTTCTACCACTAGGGACTGACCAGCCAAACCAACCCATTTTCAAAAAAAAAATTGCTTCTCTCTTCGGCTGCACGGAAAAATCAAACAGTAATCTTAGAGCAGTCTGGGATTCGAGCCACTGCATAAATGGTTTTGAAGATCTATGCATGGACTGATCTTGTAGAAAGCATGTCTTCCATGTACACATTCCTTTTTGCAAGAACAATTAATAATTTGTAGAAAGCATGCTTAGACGGAAAAACCATGAATCCTTCTATCTGTAGGAAATAACTTTAAAAAAGGGGTTAGGTTTCACTTTTATTTATGAGAATCAAATGCAAATCCATTACAATTAGTGTTCGATCTGAAAACAGCAAAAAAAGAAAGAAAAAAAAAAAATGAAAGCTGTGGTTAGAGAGAATCCAACCTCGTGGCTATAGAAACTTCGTCACTTTGGACATTAATAAAGTGATCCACATCAAATATTTCTGTCGATGAACTGCATTGGCACACTTGACATTAGATTAGTGGCTCCTTTTCTAGATTGAAACTAAACTGCAGGAAAGGAAGCTAAGATAGCCTATAAAATACCTTGAATCTTGCCAAACAGGATTCACTTCAAGGTGCGGGATCACAAGTGTTGCATTTAATATTTTAGCGAACAGCTACTGCATCACAAATCTTTGAAAAAAAAACAGAGGTTAAACACAATATAAATCATAAGAAAAATCAATGGCATGCCAAAACACTACTACAAACATCAACTGCATGACCATTCTTATGTTCCTCATGCTCTTATAATGTACATGGCAACATAAAAACTTACAATAACAGACCCCCATTCTCTGCTGGTTCAACCCTCCATCAAGAAATACCTGAATATAACCCTGAGATTTCTTCGGTAAAACTACATAAAGATTAAAAGAATATGTGAGTTTGTAAAAGAACAATTTCATCAGTTGTCCTTTAACTTAAAAGTGAAAAGTAACTAAACTTCACAATAATTTAGTTCCTTGGAAGGACCTTCACACTAATTAACTCCAAAATTTATGGCACCAAAACTTCTTGCGGCAATCAGAAAAATAATCAAAATCATGTTCCTGTTCAGTCTAAAAGAACCCAGCACTTAAAACTAATAACTGTTTTAGCTTCCATAATTCAAGTTTTAAAAACAAATATAAAAAAAATGTTGCAGAAGTGACTAATAAAAATCAAACAAACATAGGCTCTCCTTGAATGACAAGGGATTATATGTCTAGATCGCAGGCAGAAATTGCCATGAATTGAATCAGCCATAAACCAACCCAAGGAATAAAAGTGAATTGGTCCAGCATCTTTGAGTCACATTGGACAGAGCAGTATAAAAATAATCAGCTACAACCAAACAAACCATTATGCAAAATATTGAGAAAAATAATAAATAAGTGGATGTGAGCAGGCTATGTCAGCAGCCTGTGAAGATGGCAACTATGGAATAAAAACACCACCCAACCCATGCTTTCAAAAATTCAATCACAAAAGATGATGCAAATATTCCTCAAAGTATCTTGCAGAAATCAGTTATGGAAGATAGTTCCACCCATAGTTCATTTTAGTATGAAAAAATTTAACAGTATATCACATCTATAACAAAGTCCAATCAACTCACAGCAATATAGGCCAGAAGCTTTTCAATCCTATTTACCTGAACTAAAGCATCAGGTCGAGACTCAAAAATAACCAGGAGAACACCTAAGGGGGATGATGTCTTCTCTAAGATGAGTCCATCTGCAACCTGGATGCAAGAGTAATCATAAGAAACAAAACATATCATCAAACATAAAGTTAATCATACAAGGTAAACATTGGCAGACCTACATGTAGTTAATGGCTCCAAAGTTTTAAAAATCGTATTTTTTATTCTTACTTACTATACATTTTTTTTTTAAAAAAAAATTCAGTTTTGCTAAGGGAGTTAAGTATTGACTTTTTATCCATTTTTTTAAAATGAAAATGATGCTGAACAAGTTTTTATTTTTTTCAGTCAACCATCTTGTTTAAAGAACACACAAAAACAGAAATTCCCTGTCATGAAGTGAATTTCATCAGCACAAACATAAACAAAATTTATACCATTAAAATGCTATGTAAAAGTCAATGGAGCCATCCAGTTTCACAGCATGCAATGCTAGAAATGGTAGTGGAAATTCTAGCTAGAAGAGAAACCAACCAAAAAACTGTGTTGACAGTGTATGTATGAGAATAGATTCAGAAAAAATGGAACTTGAAAGCACCACATTGATGAACAACAGGATAGTGACAGAGATGGTTTGAACATGTACAGAGGAAACTGATTATGAAAAATTAGACCATATATATTCAGTAGCATGAATCCAACATTGATATTCAATGTCACAATGAACTTAATGTGCCAAGGTCACTATATATATATATATATATATTTGGATAAACATGATTACATTGATTCAACTCTTTCCATACACTACATAAGAAAATAATTCATAAAAAAATAATGAAGGTTGTCTTTCCATACAGTACGTGAACTGCCACTGCTTGTCCACCTGGTCTTTGAACCTCTCAGTGTAAAGTCTGCCAGTTCCATGAGGCCCACGGACATAGAAATTAACCTAAAATTGATTGATCAGATATCAGTGCATGTGGAAATAGCTCAAAAATAATTGATATTGGAAAATCAAGAACATAATGTTGTGCATTAAAATGTCATCCAGGAATTCCTATGAATTCTAGCCAGCATAATGCCCATTTCCAGATTTTGGAATCATGTGAAACCAGATATATTTGAGGATTTAAAAAGACAATTTTGTGGAGATGCTTAACCATAAGTTACCTCCACATGCTGAATGCCATCTTCAAGGTGAGTCATGCATACTTCTTGCTCACATGTCACCTCATGAAAATTTATATCTTTCTTTCTAGTGGACTTCACTCTCCTTGTTGCTCTCCCACTTGGAACCCTGAACACCCATTCTCACATTGAAGAATTAATAATGAAGGTTGCCACTAGTCAGCAATGCGTTTCCTTGCAACAATAACAAGCTAGATTAAAACAAGAGATGGGAGTACCTTTTTCTTTTTCATCATCATTTTGGAAGAGCCTGAACACCATATGCCTCAATCTGCAAAAAAATATGTAATAAATGATCACCAATCATTTTCCATTATGCAATATGACCACCCATGATTATTAATTGAATGGGAAAGAACAAATATAATATACCCTACCTAGTCAAGTGCCACATGTTGGTTTTTTCTTTTGTCGTCCTGGTCTGCTTCGTGGAGGCTGCAACGTGGCCTGAGTCAACTGTGACGATTCCTCATCAATGTGTGTGGACTAGTGACCTCGTCCATGCCCATGTGGTCTACCTCGTGTAGTCTGTCATCTCTTGTACACTATAACATCACTGGAACCCTCTTGCATTTTTGGCTGCACCTCTATGTTAGCAGCCTGTGTCACGCACTCTGTCTCCATCCCCACATATCCTGTCTCCTACATGGGGCCATAATCCATGCGCTGCTCCATCCTAAAATGTGCCGGCTCCTGCATTGGAACATCATCGACGTGCTCCTCCACCCCATCATCACCCTCGACATGCATAGGGTCAGGCTCCATGACATACGGGAAAAAAAAGGGATCTGGTATAAGGGAGGACTGGTGTGAAGCCATGCCGGTAGCAGTCACAGGTGTGCTCATGGAATGATATAAACTCATGTTGAATGTCTTCTGTGACTGTGGCTGAGTATGGTGCTCTGCTGATGGCTTTGCCTGTGCGTACTGCTGGCCCTCCCGGTTGTGTAATTGCCGATCCTCGTCAATAGTAGCCAAGCATGCTGTAGCTATGTCATGGATATGACGTACCACATGGAACAAGTCCTGCTGAAATGTTCCACCAATCTCAGTACGCTCGGGGATATCTGAAATCTGAGATATACATGTCACAATATCCTCCTGAAAAAATTAAAATCATCAATAAATAATGAGAAGTAGGCGCAAGTCACGAGTGGGTTCTATAAGAGATATTTATAATACCAGTAGATGTCTAATGCTCCCAACGGGTTGGAATCCAACCATTGGCATCTGAATAACTGGCCCGATCAATCTACGTGTAATCCCAGTGTACCGGGACATATAGGCATCGGTACACTGATCACTAGCTCTATCTGAACCATCCCTAATCACGAGGTGGTCGAGACGGTGGTCCCAATGGCCAATATATGCCTTGTGACAATCTGACCAATCATATCGATGCCTCCCTCGTATGTCCATAGTATGTATCTCTCGGTTAGAATCACACGTAGATAGTATGCTCTGCACTACTCCGAACTTCCGTAATAAGCGGTCTGAGAAGTGCCACTCAACAATTGCAAAGTCAATCAGTGGCATGCGTGCTCCCCAAATCGCCTGACCACTGAGGCAGTAATCAGACAATGACTGCATGACATCTGCAGTATATGGCTCCTGAATCATCTACATTATGTTATACATGTTGTCAGTTTGAATACTAATACTGTTTTTTATATCTCAATTGAGATATACATGTTATATCACATAATTAGTCCAGCCTCATCTGGTCTAGCTGGTCTAAGTAGTGTCGTAAACTGTGGGCAGGGGTGTCTTTATGATAGTAAGGGACATCCCGCCTATACTTGACAAATTTTACATAAGCTAAACTATATATTCAATTAAATTGTACTCGTGTCAAAAATAAGTAATCGAATACAACAAAAATAAAGTATAATAATTGAAAGCATACTATATACCTGCATCCTAGGGGAGCATGAGGTAAGCCTGCAGCTGTCGGTGGGGATGATGCACGTGGATGTATATCGCGACGCTTTACTCGAATATGACGAAGTCGCTCCCAAGCCCATAGCTGGAGAAAGTATAACAACATAAATGGGATGACAACTTTATTTTATTTTATAAACATTGAATATAAAATGTTAAACATAATGTTAGCAATTCGCACCTGAAGAAGAACAAGTGGGCCACCAATAGATGCTGCCTGGGACCTAGTGGCAAGACAGAGCTCACGGTATAAGCATGTTAAAGCTATACTACCCCAGCTAAGCCTGCCCACCTCGTCAAGGTCTCGGAGTAAAGGTAAAAACACCAGTTTCACCTTACTAGATGACTTATCTGTAAAAAGGTACCCACCTAGCTGAACCATAATGTATGTCCTGCTGTACGCCTCGATAAATCTATCGTTAGCGTCATCGGGGATCGGTCGAGATAAATGGTGCGTCAATGCACTCAACCTAAGATGTGATCCATCAAAAGCAATATCAGGTGGAGTAATCCCAAGCACGTCGTGGCACAACCGTTGCCACTCGGGAATAAACCTCTGCACCTCCCGACCTGTAACCGCGTCGCCATCAACTGGCAACCCAAGTAATACTGAAACATCCTGTAATGTAATGGTCGTCTCGCCCACAGACAAATGGAATGTATGAGTCTCAACTCTTTACCGCTCGACGAGTGCAGTGATGGAGCTCCAATCTAGTATCATGAAGCCTACTCGACGCACCTCGTAGAAACCCGCCCTTACCAAACATCGAAGAACCGTGTGTCTAACTCACCTACTACTTTACGTAAGGATGCCTCAATGCGTCGACAATGTAATGGGCGGAAGTCATGACCCTCCCAAATAGCTATGGAACGATGCTGTGACTGTAAGTATAACACTGATGGATCGCTAGGGCTTGGGTCAGGCAACTCTTTCCATTGATCCATATGTAACTAAGACAAATATATTAAATAAGTACAAAAAGTACAATAAGTTCTTTCAGTAAACAAAAGAAGTACAATAAGTTCATTAAATCCTAGAAAGACATACCTATTTTTGGACTGCAATAAATACAATAAGTTCGTTAAATTCTACAAAGACACATATTTTTATGCTACATGTACCAATGCATCCTTATTTGAGGCAATAGCAAACAATGAAGGGAATTTGTCTCTTGCAGACCCTTCCCTGCACTATGGATCCTTCTACAAACGTACTCTAGCGAGTAAATCTTATACGCCTTTGAAAATAATCAAAGACTTACACACCCTTGAAAGGCGTATAAGATTAATATATTGAATATATATTGCATCTTATAAATTCATTTTTAAATTTTACCATGATTGAAAAAATATGTGCTAAGCACCATTTTTTTTATAATAGCAAATAAATTTTACTAAAAGAGAATATATAAAAGATTAGCAACCTTTACTCAATATAAAACATAAAAGTGAAGGAAACTAATTAATAATGTTTGTGCTACTGCTTGCAAATACTACATCAACATATATGGAATCGGATACTACATCAACATATTGGAATCAGAATTGGAATCGGAATCGGAATTGTATTTTCAAAAGACTACAAGCCTCAGACAAGGTAATCTCAACTCCATATTTGTTATTTTCTTATGAAGACAAAAAAGACTAGTTTTTTCTTCTGACAAACACAAATTATTTAGAACTCTTTTAGAATTAGTTGACTCAATCAAATTTCACATATCTAAGATCCATGGCCGATGAAGCAATCACTAAATTCAGAGAAGCTTCTGGGAGTCATCTCTGTGATGCTTTAGGCTGCCGCAATGACATTTCATCAGATATCAATTGATTTTTCTTCCACCAGCAATCCAATGGAGTTTAGAGGAACTCCTCTCAAATTAATTCTATCAGATGAAGAAACTTAGAAGGATTAAGCAACACCTGTACTTTATATCAATTTAGAAAATGTTGAAAAAGCATAATTCTAAAATCCACTACTCCCCTATTTACATTAATCCTACTTTTAAGCCTAAACCGCAAACAATGCTACACAAGTATCCACAACTGATATAAAATAACAGGACTACAGACATTTTACCTTCCCACAACAGATCTAAAACCTACTAATTTCGTAACAGGTATCTTCGTCTAATGGTAACTCGAAACTACTAGGAGCAAACTATAGGGTTGAAATCCTACTATTTGTAAAAGAGATAATAATAAACCAAAGTTAATTCATCACAAAGGCACTAACAATTGTAAAGACAGAAAAAAAATTCTTGAAATCCTACTATTTGTAAAAGAGATAATAATAAACCAAAGTTAATTCATCACAAAGGCACTAACAATTGTAAAGACAGAAAAAAAATAAAAGTATAAAAATAATCAAATTCAAATAAAACTACACAATTGTTAGAACAAAAACCAAACTTTAGAAATCTCAAAAAATTACAGAACATTTTTCTCTTTTTTCTTTTTTCTTTTTTATCATTGCATAATTGAAACAAATATTAAGAAACTAGAGCTTCTTTTATTTACTTTTATATTAATTGAAGAAAGAAATTCACCACAAAGATAAAAGCATCCTTTTACAACTAACTTGCTAAAAAACAGAGATTTTTAGCAAGTTAGCTGTAGGGCTTTTCAATCGAAAGAAAAATGAGTTCTATCAATTATCAGAAAGACAATCAATCATGCAATTATAGAATACTTCAATCAAACAAAAAACAACAATTTAGACTCCCCACCCTACTCTTTTGCTGGTTAAAATAACAATTTGTTTCTCCATTAAACGAGTTTTCTTTAGCCTGATTCAAACTTGTTTAAATCTTCAAATTTATAGTTCAACGAAATTGCACAATTTCAGATGACAAAAGATAATAATTATTTGACCAATGTTTGAACTTTAGTGCAATGACTACATATACTTGAATTCCCAAAATTTGGTGACATTTAATAACCCACACCCGTTCTCTCTCTCTCTCTCTCTCTCTCTCTCTCTCTCTCTCTCTCTCCTCTCTCTCTCTCTCTCTCTCTCTCTCTCTCTCTCTCTCTCTCTCTCTCTCTCTCTCTCTCTCTCACTCTTTGTGGTTGATTTTTGAAATCCATAGTCAAGCTTTTCACCCAGAAAGTATTCAAAAATTGCCAGGTATGTAATTATACATGCAAAATTTCAGCCAAAACTAAAACTGTGCTTTTTATTTATTTATTGATAGTAAGAAGTGTTGGACCCTTGACCCCACCTTACTTTTTATTAGACCACCTTACTTTTTATTAAGATGGTGTGATAGCAATTTTACTACTCTGCTATAGCAGCTAAAGCTAAAATTTATGTGGTTTTAAAAAATTTAAGCGACTTCAATATAATGCGGGAAAAAAAATCAAATGAATGTAAAAGCAATGGGAACAAGTTAGTGATTTTATGAATTCCAATGGCAGGTGAGAATAAATTGGAAACCGATAATCTCCCTCCATTCAAGATGCCATGCCAACAATTTTACCACTGGGCTACAGATACATTACCAAAATAATTCTATCATTTGTCCTTGAATAGTGTTCTCACCAGGTGCATGCTAATACTCATTGGCTTCTTCCCATACTTGTTATAGAGTGCCATCTTAGAGAAGTTCATGGAGAATTTTCTATGAGATATATTTCTCAAACTGAACTCCTTTTATTGTTTCCCACACAACATTTGTGGACATTAGATATAGATATGAGAAAGCAACGTGAAAAATTTAAAATTTTTAATACGAAACTTGAAGTTTACTATGTTTATTGGACGAAATGTATAGTTGACCATATAATGTTTGTGAGGATGAATTTGATCAATATTTGGAGATCGTAATTAAAAATCAAATGAAAGCTTCAATATATATAGAAAAAAGAACTAATTACATTTGAAAGCAATTGCTGACATCCTATTTGCATGGAAAAATAATTAAATAAATAAATGATAACTTGAATAAGGCATTATTTTTTCTATGAATTCTATCACCATGTTGTAAACATCAGAATTAAATGCCATATAATATTGGCAACTTACTCGCCAAAACAAAATTTTACTCACCAAACAAGAAAATACTTCTGACTGAAATTTTCCTCGCCTATATCACCTGAATGCCAGTCTCTTTTTCATGGTCCTCAAAATCACCATGAATTTTTGGTCCAATTGTGCTTGTAACAATGTAATCTTAGTATTCATCTTAGCTGTATTTAACTTTCTACAAAGACATTTTCAGGGTGTCCTTGAAGATTAGAATGCAATGAATGTTAAGGGAAAAAAAAAATCTGTAGTAACATTGGTCAAACTTGTTTTGAAATTAAAATTTGGTCCTTCTTATTCTCTTTAGTTGTTTATTATTATTATTTGTAATTCTAAAGAAGTCCGTTTCATAGGCACATATATGCAGATCAATTTAGAGTTGGATCAGCTTATTCTTCATCACAAATGGGATTTTCAGTGATACGACCACCAGAAATGAAATCCCTGAAGCCTGCTAGTGAAGGGTTCATATCTACAAATGCTTAAACATCTAATCAAGCTGATACAAAATGGGGCATTTGGTATTACCATACCAGAGACACTCAAAACTATGAGAATACCTGCTAGTTGTTCTTTATAAGTAGCATATAACTATTGTACTGTGAAAATTTTATGCATACATGAATTTCAAACAACTATTAAGTCCTACACTACAGGAAAGCCCATTAAACTTTAAAGAGATCATAAACGAACCTTAAGTGCTTGAGATGAAAAAACCCTAACTTTTCCTCTCCAAGTCTTCTACCCAAGGCTTGCCCAAGAAGTGTAGCTTCACTCTAAATCTTCAAGCAATTGGGGTGAGTTTGAATGGAGGAAGAAGGGAGAAGATGAGGGGAATAAGGTGCTGCTGCAAAGTCGTATAGCTGCACTTACGCCTTTGAAATATGCAAAGTCGTATTGACACAGAGCTGTGCCTTTGATTTTGTATATATAGTAAAAAGAAAAGCGTATAAGTCTTATACGTCTTTCAAAAGTGTATAAGTTTTATACGCCTTTCAAAGGCGTCCAAGACTTAGACGCCTTTCAAAGGCGTATAAGACTTATATGCTTTTAAAATAAAATAATTTCAAAAGTATCTAAGAATTATACGCTTTTTAAAAAGGACCTGGGTCCGGAAAATAAATTAAAAAGTGCTTGGGTCGGGTAAATAAATTTTTAAACAACCCAGGTCGGGTCAAAATTCCTAATTTACCTATGATCTTTTCTTTAACATTACAGTTTTTGCAATGTCAAGTGGGTTCCCTAGTTTAGCAGTTTTGATGAAGTATATAACCTTTAACATGTCTTACCCGAAAAAAAAAACCTTTAACATATGAATGCTTTTGACCCACTTGTTTGCTACTGTTTTGTTTGTGACTGATTCTGCCTCAGGTTTTTAGAAGCATGTAAACATGCAATGTTACTCCGTTCAGTTTTTCACTGGAATGTGTTGTCGAGCATAAATTTTTTTTGCTAACTTATTCGTACATATTGCTAAAGAGAAGAAATAGTTATCCAGGTGCTCAAGTGGTTTTCTCTGACCTTGTGATTCTCAGGTCCTACTGGTCTGTAGGCTAATGTTAATACCTTCAAGCTTAACATGGATTATATACGGTTTGAAGTATTTTATACATTGTGTCTGGCTATTACTTTGAAATATTTTTCATGGCCACCATTCCGATGTATTTGCCAGTGAATGCCATGTGCCTAGCAGATAAGTTGAAATAATAGTAGAAAATGCTGATGACATCCTCTTAAGAAATGAGAATAGAAAGTATTGATTGCATCCTCTTAAGTTATAGATCAATGTTAAAACTCATGTTATATTGTTCTATTGCATCTGATGGTCATGGTTTAAACACATGAAAATATGGAATTTAAAGTTTGATAAGAGGGACAACATTTGGATGTTGGACAATTTTAGTGAAATTTAATCCACTTAACAAATTTTATGAAGAACATAGTTTGGGTGAACAATCACATAATATCAACCAGGTATGCCAAATTTGTACCCTCCTTTTGGCATTTGGAAAAAAATTGTGGAAAATTGACTAGTTTGGATTGGGTTGGGACACAGTTGTGCATTTATTTGTCATAAAGTGGCCAACTGACATCAGAGTGAAGAATTTGCATTGATTACAATTATATTACTCATAACATAATGAAAAATATGTGGCTAGAATAACCTCTTAATCGAAAAACAAAAGATGGAGCCATGAATAAGAATGGCTCTCAATACTAATATATTCAAATATTAAGAAAGGTACAATATATCAATTGCCACATGGTAAAATGTGACTACCGTGAACCCTTATCCCATCATATTGTGCACCAGTTGTACGTCTACCATATGATGCAGAACATATTAACAAAAAGGTGGGTACATTGAGAATTGAATGATGCAAAACATAATAACAAGAAAATGGGCAAATTGGTAGTTTTACATGGATCACAGTTTGAACCTTATGAAATCATGCTGTGTTAAATTTGAGTCTTTTTTCATGTTTATTTTACATGAGTAAGCTGCTTGTCAGATTTATTATTATTTTGTTTTGTTTTAGGAGTAATAGATATTTTGGTAATTTTAAGATTTGTTCGACATGGGCTCTAGTTGTGTTCACGTCTTATTTTGGGTCAAGTTATATTATTTAAATTTTATTTGGAGTCCGAACTAGTCTAAACTTTTTTACTAGTCAAAGTTTCCTGATTTGAGTAAGAATTCTAGTTGAATTACAAATATAATTGAATTTGGTGGATCACCTTTCTTGTGCATTGCTATATAGCATGGATGTGTGGAATTTCATGTTTGTGCTTCTTGGGTGTAGATGCGTTAGCGTGTTAATCGAATGAGGAAGGAGTAAAGGGGTGTTTGGAAGATGGCTGCATCTTGTCTTGTTTGATGTATATGGAAAGAGAGGAATCGGCGGATAATTGAAGACAAGGAGCTTTCTATTTGGGATCTAAAAGATTTTTTTTTTTTTTTTTGCATTTATGGTTTTTTGATGTAAAGAGAAATACCCGATGTATATAAATACTTTTATAACTTTTTTGGGAGAGTTGATGACCTTGATTTTTGTAGTCTCTCGCTTCTTTTGTATATGAAGGTTGCCCCTAAGGCACGTTGTTTATAATATAGGTTATCTTTACTAATAAAAAAAATACTAATAGCCCAACAATCTATAAATATTAATGTAATATCTTATTTCAATAGAGTTGATTTAGAAGAATTTGAGATTGTATTTGTGTGACGTACCCTTACTCTTACAGGGATGAAACATAAGATTATCATTCTTCTTTTTCTTTCCTTTACTATTCTTACTATTACTGCGTGAATTTTACTATTCCTGAGTATTCACAGCACTCTTTAGCACCGTGTTTTTACCCCAAAACCCTGCCATGTGAAGCCCTAATCATCCCCAACTCATTCCTCTTCCTGTTGGCCTTCACAAATGCTCCCAATTTAGGAATTTCTAGTGCGTCTCTCTGAAAAACTTGCAATTTATCACTTTTGACATCGAACTAATTCCATCCCTAATTTTTTGAACAGTAAAGTGTAATATATAATAAACAAGAAATCCAAGGAGGGCTAACCCCTTTACAAAAGAAGGGAGGGACTACAAAAAATCAATGCCCTAACTCCCCCAAAATAGAAATGAAAGATTCTAATAACATAGAGTATTTTTCTTTGCTCCAAAAAAATCTTAAATGCAAAAAAGAGTCCTTTAACTCCCATATGGAGATTTCTCTATCTCCGAACTAATTCCATCCCTATTAAAACCATAAACATTTCTTCAAATTCATAAAACCAAAGGCCCTACAACCAAAATCCATCACAAGACCAATTTTAAGCAATTTTATTCAAAGTTTCCAAAAATTATCATACCTTAGTTTGGTATCAGAGCTCATAAGAAAGATCTTCCTGCCTTGTGCTCGTCCTAAATCATCAGAACTTCAAAAAGAGAATAAAAGGAGTTTTTTCTGGTCAGCTCATTCCAGTTGCCACTTCATTTTTTGTCCTTGTAATCTAAAATAAGTATTTAATCCCATTTCTGATTCATCTCAGTTTGTTGAAATTTCCCCCTCTCCTTTCAACTGATGTAGTTGCGGGAGATTCGAGAGATATAATATGTTAGGAAGAAGAAGAAAAAAGTGTGAAGAATTGTTTGCAATTACACACAAACATTCAAATTCTTATTCACATCTCACTTTATTCTTGCATTATTGATATTACATACTAGGGCTATGTATTCGATGAGTTGGTAAAACCTACATGTCTGGGGTTGTTCTGGTGGTGCAACGTTCAGTGGCCGGACTGTCTCAAGTACCCTATATAGTGAGTTTAGTGTCACAATCTAAAGTACCTTCGTCAAGCCAAAATTGTGTATGAAACCAAAGGGTTTCTTGCTTTTGAGATAATTAATTCTTTCTTAAGGAATTTCGAAGATGAAATTATTATTTTTGCGCGTTTGTTATATTCTTTTTATTTGAATCATTTTAGCTTGTATGAAGTGGACATTAGATTGCAGTAGCATTACTCAGCACTCGTGTTTCAAATGCCTAGGAATGGCTTACATGCCAGGAACTTGTATCTTTTTTATCAAAAAATTTATGGCATGCATAGTAGGCGCTGGTTGAATAAACCCAGAAGACTTCTACACCAAACATCTTGTAGGGATTATAGGTGTCAAAATCTCTCTCTCTATCTCACAGACAGACATACACACTCGCGCGCCTCGCAAACAGTTTCCTCTCCACTTGTTCAATTCAATTTATGACCATAAAAACAGAATGTAATTTGATTATTGGCTTTTCTCCTGTTTAGGGCACAGTCGTTGAAAAAGAAATCTATACATGTATAGTGTCTCTTTCACATCAAAGGAAATATTGCAAGTAGATGTCATTGCATCAGTATCTACCAGTTAGTGCTTATTGGTGAAGAAGTTAACATTTTTCTGCGTCGAAGGATGCATTTTATTATAGGAAATGCTATTATGGATTAAAACTATGATGTTTTCTTGTTTTTAACACACATACATGCAAATATTTGAACACAGGACAACCCATATCTAGCTAGGTATATCATGTGCTAGGTTTCTCATCCCCAAAGTGATTTTACTTGTCATACATGATATTGCTTTATGATTCTTCTTTAGACTGTTGATTCTTTGAATTTTGAATAAATGAAACTGATGGTTTATATATAATGATGTAGTTGTGGTGATTCTCTATAAGTATGCTCCAATGGTAAAATTGTTTTGACCAGGTCAGAACAGTTCTTCAAGCTCCCTTCTTCACCTAATCTTATTCCCTTTCTCTTGGCCTATGCCCAAGATGGTTTTGTTCCAACTAATCAGAGTTTGTTTGAGAATTCTTCAAACGACCATTATTATTAAATTATCTAGTTTTTTAAAAAAACTAATTTTCCTCTTTATGACTTTATTTTATAGAACTAGTTCTGTACGTGTTCCCGAATAGACCCTTTCATGATAGGGTCCATCCTTGTACCTGCACAAGCATTGCTTGGTCTTTTTCTCTTGGCCTATATATACCCAGGGTGTTTGTTCCAACACCTCTGGAGATTTTTCATTTTCTTTAGATTTACATATCTCAAGTGTACTGTGTATATCCCCTTGGATACTTAAATCTGGGCGTCTATTGGAGACCCAAATGCAGGATGGGACATGCATGAATGGGACTTATCCTTCCACCATCCATGCAAAACAGAGCCCTCGTGGGAATTACAAAACCAGCCATGTTTTATGGTTTATAAATCTGTCTGTCTGTCTCTGTGTGTGTGTCTCTCTCTCTCTCTTGCATGTAATCAAAGTCTTCCCTCTGGCTGACCAGCTGGATTTGGACAGCTCAGAAATTGTGCCGGGACATGGCTCCACGTGGCACTCTAGTGTGCACTCATGCCACATGCAGAGCATCCATGCTCATTCTAACTCAGCTGTATATGGCCCGACAGTTCAGTTTTCCCTAATGCTGTCTCCAAACATAAAAATGTAAAACTAGGTACGATAACTACTACCTCCACATTTCAAACCATACATATTTGATCCTCAAAAACACACAAACGCTTCTTTTCCAAAGCATCCATTCAATTGCATCTTTGTTGTTCAGCTGTTTTTGTTTCTCTTCATTAATCTGCACAAAAATAAATACAACTAAGATTGTAAATGGGTTGAGTCAAGCTGGTAGGATTGAACACCTAGTTGTTTAAGTTTAATTTATTAAAATAAACAAATTTTAACTTGTGTTCTGTAAGACTCAAAAATATTCTGATATTAATTGTAAGATTTAAAATATTTCTGATACTAATTGTTAAATCCAAAATATATAAAACAAATTCACGACCTCAACAAAATACCAAAACACATTGGTGAAATATGGGGATGCGAAGAAGAAATTTTATTTGAAACTAAAAGTTTAATATTTAACGATCTTCGTGAAACCAAGACCAAAGCTTATTTTTATTTACTCACAAAGTCTGCCGAAGCCTCACGCCACTATGTTGCGGCCATCACACGGCCACACCTCTTTATTTTGGGTCACCACTTTCTAAATCTCTAATTTTGTGGCTTATAATTCAATATGATAGACACCTACATATGTAACACTAACTCTTAAGTCCTATGATTAAGACATGTAATTTTACACAAATTAATAATACTATTCCAATTAGGATAAAGATTCCTAATTTCACTAATAACTAATTACTCAATTCTTATCTAAATAAGACTTATTCAAAATATATCAAATACTATTAGGACTCAAAATTAAGATTCCTACTAAAATTCTATTAGCTTGGTTGAAATAGAGTCCTACTAACCTCACACAAATTAATAATACTATTCTAATTAGGATAAAGATTCTTCTTCAACCTCCAAAATATTTTCTTTCTCAAAATTAATGACGAAGCAATCAATATTATATGAATCTAAATTCAACACATTATATGAATCATCCCAAATTAGAATGAATTCTGAAAACAATTTTGAATCATAAATCACCTTATTTTCATCGAATCTGGTTTTTTCAAAATCAACCACCCAATATTTATTTATGAAAGGTCCATATCCGTTCTGCAGTTTGTTTTCATATACCGAAATAAGATTATACCAAAACTTATGTGGTGGTAGATAGTTTTGCCTACAAACAAAAGTATTTCAATGTGCCCAATGTATTGTCTTTCTTATTATCTAATAGAACCAACTTTCTTCTCATAAAGCCCTTTTGCTAAACGCTTCAATGCAATATCCAATACATTAAATACAATAGTATTTTGACCAAATACTCTCAAAATCTCAAACTATTATCCATTCACCAAACTTTTTCTATAATTTCAAATCAACAATTTATTTAAATCACTTACCTGGGTTTATTCAAAAACTGATCTAGCCGTCATTTTCTATCTGATCAATCGGCTTTCCTGTCGATAAACCAAAACTTCTTTTTTTGCTTTACAATTATTTGTACCACCACAAGATCTTTTTTCTGATCCAAACAACCGTCAAATCCCGTTTGAACAGCTCTTCAACAAATCACTCAAGATCGCAACCTTGAGCAAAACAAGAACTACAGTTCTCTACAATAATTCAAGAACGAGACCAAACTCTGATTTTTCCATAGCTTTGATAAATTATCCCAATATCGAACTTGGCTCTCCCAAGATCGTAACTAGCACTAACAAGTTACCCCAAAATCGTAACCGACTTTGATAAATTACCCCAAGATCGTAATTGGCTTTGATACCAAATGTAGGACTCAAAAATACTTTGATACCAATTGTAGGATTTAAAATAACTTTAAATCGTAACTAACTCTGATAAATTATCCCAGGATCGAACTAGCTTTGATACCAAATGTCGGACTCAAAAATACTTTGATACCAATTATAGGATAAGTTACCTTAAAATCGTAATAGGCTCTAATAAATTACCCCTAAATCGTAACTGACTCTGATACCAAATGTAAGACTCAACAATACTTTGATACCAATTGTAAGATTTAAAATAACTCAAAGATCGTAACTAACTTTGATACCAAATGTAGGACACAAAAAATTACTTTGATAGCAACGGTAGGATTTAAGATAGCTCTGATACTAAATGAAGGACTCAAAAATACTCTGATACTAATTATAAGATTTAAAATACATCTGATACCAATTATTAAACCAAAAATATATAAAACAAATTTACGACCTCAACAAAATACCAAAACACATTAGTGAAATATGGGGATGAAAAGAATAGATTTTAAATAAATTATTGATAGGTCCTTGAAAATAAATATTTAAAGGCTAAGGTCTAGGGAAAGATACATTAACATTAAAAGTCCCTAAGTTTTTAAATAATGTAGTCCCATGTCCAATATTGGTGATGTGGCAACTATATATTCTTTTTAATGGCTAAATTACCCCTATTTATCTCTTCAATCTCGATCGTCTCTCATGAAACCCCCAATTTCTTTGGCTTCTGTCGGTCATCTTTCCTCATCTACCCACTTCTACGCTTCGATCAACCACCATCAACTTCGCCGGTAGTTTTGGGAAGCCGATAGCCTTTACAGTGGTGCAAGTCTCGAAGGCCTAGCTCCGACCACTGTGTTCAACGATTTTCTAGTGAGAGGCCACAGATTCGAGGGTGGCAATGGCCATGAGCCGTCGTGCACGAGTAATACAACCTCCAATCTGCTAATGGCAGTGGATGTTGATGTCAACATGAACCCATTCATCGAGAAGCCATGGAAGGAGAAGAATAAGAGAAGATCAGAGTCAATATGCGGTGGTGGCCATTAGTTTTGACGATGGTTATACATGTGCGTGTTAAGACATCAGCCTAGATGCGATGCATTTTAATTATGAGATTTATTTTAATTGCGAAAACTCTTTGTGATTGGTGTTGGTGGCCATGGGTGGGTTATGTTGTGGCTATGAGTGGTTTTAGCTTCAGCTGGTGGTGGTGACAACGTGATCTATCACAATGTTGGATATGCAATACATGACTTAGGGTATTCCATCCTTCATGCCAACCACTTTCAACCCAATGTCAAGGTAATTTTGATCCATATTATGCTTGGTCTTTGTTTGGTTGCTGAGAGGAAGGAAAATGAGAAAAGAAAATAAAATAAAATAAAAGTTTAGGTGTTATATATATTATGTGGTTTGCAAAGTTGTATAAAAGTTAAGTCAAATTGGAATGTTAACATTTTTTAGGGTCACAAATTAATTCATTTTAAACCATTGTAAAGTTTACCTTTTAACCTTTGGAAATCAATATTTTTCCTTTATAGATCATGATTCATTTTGAATGTCCTACCTTTTACAAACTATTATTGCATTATATATTAGCTATCAATTTATTATTTTTTCTCCTCTTTTTTCTCAAATAGTTTTTAAGGCTTATGTTATTGAATAATATATTAGCCAATGCACAAAGAGTACAACTGATAAGGTTCACAAACTGTGAAATTTACACATATTCGAGATAGTGTGAAATTTTATACTTTTCGAGATAGTGTGAAAGTTTACACTTTTGAGATAGTGTAAAATTTTATATTTTCACAACTAGTGAGTTTTTTAATTACCCGTACTTTAAAAATTATTTTTTTATACAATTTTTAATAATTTTGAGCATCCAACATGTAGCTAAAGCATTTTCTCAAATTTTTTATAAAATTGTGAAATTGTACAATTGCGGCTAAGCTTTTTTACTGTGAAAGTGAAAAATTTATACTTTCATTGATGAAATTTTATACTTTTGGAATGATTTTTTTTTCTTTAGATTTTCATATTAAATATGGATCTTGTTTGATAGATCTCGATGTTTAAAATTCAAATATATAATCTTTATTAAAAATGGATTTATAAATTTCAAGTTATTGAATTTTAAAGTTTTGAATTTTTTTTTTTTTTTTGCAATTGTCCCTTATTTCACGGAATTTGATGTCAAAGTCACACGCTTGTCTTTCGACAATTGAACTGATTTAAACATGTAAGGGTATTTTAGCCATTGAATATTAGAATGACTTGGTGGGTTATTAAGTTTAGACTAGAACATGAGAATAATTTTTATACTTTTAATAAACTTGTTACTGAATGACCCTAAATTTTATTTGAAACCAAAAGTTTAATATTTAACAGCTTCATGAAATCAAGACCAGAGCTGATTTTTATTTAGTCACAAAGTATGCTTGGGCCTCACGCTACTGTGTTGCGGCCATCACACGGCCACACCTCTTTATTTTGGGCCATTACTCTCCACGACTAAATCTCTAATTTTGTGGCTTACAACTCAACGTGACAAATACTTTCATTGATGAAATTTTATACTTTTGGAATGATTTTTTTTTCTTTAGATTTTCATATTGAATATGGATCTTGTTTGATAGATCTCGATGTTTAAAATTCAAATATATAATCTTTATTAAAAATGGATTTATAAATTTCAAGTTATTGAATTTTAAAGTTTTGAATTTTTTTTTTTTTTGCAATTATCCCTTATTTCACGGAATTTGATGTCAAAGTCACACGCTTGTCTTTCGAAAATTGAACTGATTTAAACATGTAAGGGTATTTTAGTCATTGAATGTTAGAATGACTTGGTGGGTTATTAAGTTTAGACTAGGACATGATAATAATTTTTATACTTTTAATAGACTTGTCACTGAATGACCCTAAATTTTATTTGAAACCAAAAGTTTAATATTTAACAGCTTCATGAAACCAAGACCAGAGCTGATTTTTATTTACTCGCAAAGTATGCTAGAGCCTCACGCTACTGTGTTGCGGCCATCACACGGCCACACCTCTTTATTTTGGGCCATTACTCTCCACGACTAAATCTCTAATTTTGTGGCTTACAACTCAACGTGACAGATACTTTCATTGATGAAATTTTATACTTTTGGAATGATTTTTTTTTCTTTAGATTTTCATATTGAATATGGATTTTGTTTGATAGATCTCGATGTTTAAAATTCAAATATATAATCTTTATTAAAAATGGATTTATAAATTTCAAGTTATTGAATTTTAAAGTTTTGAATTTTTTTTTTTGCAATTGTCCCTTATTTCACGGAATTTGATGTCAAAGTCACATGCTTGTCTTTCGAAAATTGAACTGATTTAAACATGTAAGGGTATTTTAGTCATTGAATGTTAGAATGACTTAGTGGGTTATTAAGTTTAGACTAGGACATGATAATAATTTTTATACTTTTAATAGACTTGTCACTGAATGACCCTAAATTTTATTTGAAACCAAAAGTTTAATATTTAACAGCTTCATGAAACCAAGACCAGAGCTGATTTTTATTTACTCACAAAGTATGCTAGAGCCTCACGCTACGCTACTGTGTTGCGGCCATCACACGGCCACACCTCTTTATTTTGGGCCATTACTCTTCACGACTGAATCTCTAATTTTGTGACTTACAACTCAATGTGACAGATACTCCCCCCTCCCCACCCCCCCACACACACACACACACACACATATATTTATACCACTAATTCTAAGCCATATATTAATTAGAATATTTAATTATATACAAATTAATAATATTATTGCAACTAGGATAAAGACTCCTAGTTTCACTAATAATTAATTACTCAATTCTTATCTAAGATAAAACTTATCTAAAATATATCACATATTATTACGACTCAAAATTAAATGTTCTACTAAAACTCTACTAGCTTGATTTAATTAGCCAACATGTTCAAGTTCGACTTGTTAATTTGTGGAGTCAATTTCAATGAACATCTAATCGAGTCGAATTTTAGTAGCTTGATATTTTATATATATATTATTAGACTACTTATTAACTTATCAAGTCAAGTTCAAGTCGAGTTCAATAAATTAACGAGTCTTAAAATATATTTAAATTTGACTTCTTTATTTCACGAGTCAATCTTGAACCAACCTTTAACCAAATCGATCATGAATCGAATTCAAATAACTTAGTTTGTTTACGGTTTTAAGCACACCATAATGTAGGAACCTTACACACATTAACAAGCATGATCGAAACATATACTTACATATGGACACATCATATATAGCACCTTCACAAACTTAGACGACGAAACACTGCCAAGAGAGCTTCCACAAACAGAGGAGCTCTCAAATTCCACAATTAAAACGAACACAGAGAGAAACTCAACGGGGGTACATGCTTTTTGTCCCCACAAACAACACTTCCAATTCCGTTCGATGAGATTTTGAAACCGATCATATGATTTGATTAATCATTTCTTCTTCCTTGGGTATACGTTTATTGGCAAGCCCTTTTTGGGTACTGGGAAAGGGCCGTATTGTATCCCGTCCTCGTTTCCAGCCACTTTCCATCTGAAGCCAAACATTTTGATCAGTGACTGTGAATATAAACCATCACAATACTATATAAAAGACAAATAAATTCAATGTCTGGGCAAAAATCCAAAGGATTAAAATTTTTCCTGATGAATGATTTTTCATAAATGCACAATGATTGCTTGCCCCGTTACAAAGCATTCCCATCAAATAATCTTAAGGGGGTGACCAAGTGGATGGTAGATATCTACTAAGGGATTTGTCTCTCGAAATTATCATATCAAAATCTTGCAAATGTCATTTTTTCTTAGGACTAGTTCATACAGAACGTTGTCCCGATTTTAATCGAGTCCCCTGCTAGTTGACAATGAGATTGATTTTTCAAATATGTCAATCCGAATAATCGAATACCGAGTTATATAAAAAAAATCATTCTCATTAAATTTAGACATTTTAACAATGAAAATGTTGGCGAAAGTTGCACATGAAGTCCTGAATTTTACACTTTGATTAAATCGTTTAATAAATGCATTGATTGGACTATATAATACACGGTAGAGGCAAAGCGCAAAATTTGATACTTTGCGGTTGGCCAAAACTGGCCTTTTTAGTAATATGGTATTATAAATGTACACGCTCTAAGTCAATAAAAATGCATTTAAAATGAAATGATTCTATGCTTTATCCTTACACAGTTGTAAATTACAATATAACGTAGCGCATACTTGTTTACAAATGATCACGTTTATGTGCATTTACTCATTTATTCTATGTGAAATTATCTCATGAGTTCATCATACTCCCATGACTTCTTCTACAACTACAATCGTACAATTAATATCACGAGTCTCATGAAATGGTACAGTCACATAAGTCGATGAGTGACGGAGCGACATGGACGCTTACACTCTAAATTTTTAAAATTTTAATTTTACCCTCATTTTTTATTTTTTATATAAAAAAATTTAAAATTTAGGAGTTGCCTCTGCCGTTTTTTTTTTATAATTTTACAAAAAACCTCTTTAAATTTTATATTTTTATTTTTATCCTCCTAAATATGTAATCTAAATTCGTCATTGACGGACATAATGTGATGGCTTCCTAAAATAATTTTTCTTACTTCACAGTACAATGTCATAATCATATATTAATGGTCCCTCATTCTGGTCCTATAGTTTTTGAACCTGTATCATATTTTGTACAAACCGGGCCCTACCAATACAGTAATGGGCTTGGGGCCGGACCCAAACCTGGAGGTTAGGTGTACAACAGATACTTTGGAAACAACGTGTTCCTATGCGTCCATGTTCACGTCGTTTTTCTTCTGTTTTTCACGTGTGACATGTAGATTCCTAGACATGGAAAGATAAATAGATTCTGTATATATAAATATAAGAGAAAAGAATATTATTTTAGGACACAATGATATTTATTTATTTTATATGGTATGATTTAATTGGTCAGAATTTATTTTTAAATTTTATTCTATTTAAATAAATAATTAAATTCAACACATGAGCGAAATCTTATTCAAGTACAAGTGTTTATTTTCTGTGTAAATAGTGAGTAAATAGAGAGGAAAAAAATAAAGACTAAATTAGTAGCATATATTCAAGTTGAGGGCAATGAATGAATATAGTTACTTTAGGTCATTCAGTGTAATTGTCTCATAAAATTTTAAAATTATTCTATATTTATGATAAATATATTTTAATAAAATTAGAAAAGTTTTAAGAAAAAATATTAAAAAGTTCTTAAAATAATATTTTTAATATCAAAATATAGCATTTTAACTCTATAATAATATCAAAATACAATTTTAATATGAAAAAAAATAATATTTTGCATTAGAAATGTTCTAACTTCTAAGGATATATAAGACGGTACTAATTCTAATTTTTAATTTTTAATTAACATTAAATAGTCACATAATATTCATGTGAATGCATACGTTACAAATTAAAATTCTAACATGTACCTGAATAGAAAAATATTCTTATTATCTAATTTGGAGCCAAATATTATCCACTTTTAAATAGAGGTTACTTCGTTTAACCATTTCATGAGAAACAGAAACGTCCTATTTACACGGGTGTGTGTGTGTATATATATATATATATATATATATATATATAATGCATGTGTGTGTGTGTGTATATATAAATAGTTATAACTCCTGATGGGGATTTTGAGTGAGTGAGGAATAAATAGGCATGGTTATATGAAAAAAGATGTGAATGTTTTAAGAGATTCTTTTGGAAACTTTTTGATAGGAAAGCCAATGAGATGAGAACTTATTCTCTTAAAACAGTTATTTCAAAAAAATTATTTGATATTGAGTGATTATTTCTCACAAAATTTTAATTTTTTTCATATTTATAATAAATAACTTGTAAAAATAAGAAAAATTACCGAGTTTGTGAAAAACAGTCAAATCACATATGATAATGATATAGAGTGATCGTTCAATTAAACAATTACTCTCTTGCAACATGTTTTTTGAAGAAACCAAGCACACTATAGCTCTAATGGGACAAGATAAATGGGGTTAATTAGGAGTGGATTTGCAATATTATAGGCAGAGTAAAGTTTGTGAATTGAAGGTTTAAACCGACCCGCTCTAAATATAATACAAAATTACTAAAATACCTTTTATATATTTCCTAGTACTGATACTACAAAAATGAAAATTCTCCGTAGTAATTAATTTTTTTGAAATGCGAGTTGGGTAATTGGATATTTAAATAACATGCGTAAATATTTATAACCGTCTAGTAATGTGAGTATTCAAATTTTAGATAATGTGTAGAGCCATTTCTTATTCCTAAAAATATATTTTTTATACACTTAATATAAGTTTGAGTCTATTTAAGATCCTGTATAAAATAAAATAAAAATTTACTTAAAAAGGACAGGTGGCCAATAGGGATGGCATGGCCCATGGGAGATGAGATCTATGTGGCAGAGCAATTGTGATTAGATATTAACATACCCAATCTTTTTTGGATGGTAATGAGCGAGGGCAAGTTAGTCTTGGCGGGCACAAAAGTCATGCAAAGAACTAAAGATTATGACATGGTGCATGTATACAGGCCACGTATCTAGAGACCTCAAGGCCCTAGCTGTCTAGGTTGACAATTATACTTTCTTTGGCACTTGTTCTTCTTCTTGACGTTATATACAATAGAGCAACTTTTAAGGACCACTTCCCATACCCAGGGAAAAGAGGGTCTAATCTAGCCAAGACATATACACATGATATATATCTATCGAGAGAGAGAGAGAGAGAGAACCTGTAAGTGGTGGTTAGGTGGTGGAGGAGGACGAGCATCTCAAGCTTAGCCAGCTCACTGCCTGGACAAGAGTGGACTCCATTACCAAATGGCATGTACGTGTAAGGTCTCGGTGGCACCTGCACCATCACACAACAATAATATCATCTCTTCAATCTCCTTTCTTTTTTCTTTTTTTTCCCTTTTAAGATACCCAATATGTTTAGATAATTCCAAACATTACTGCACAATTTACTACCCTACAAAACCAGCTCACGAGATCTGAATTCTGATACTTAAAGAAGATTTCATGATCGATGATCAGATCCTCTAAATTAATTGAACAAGATTCAAATACAAAAATTTGAAAAGGACCTACCGTACCAAAGATAATATTACCGTATATCTAACTATTCATCGTAACCTTATGTTTCTCAGCCAATAAAACAGTGCTTGCAACTTGCAAGGCAGACCCAGTACTAGAAGTACTTCTTCTTCATGAGTCTTAAGAACTAGGGTTTGTTTTTTCTTGCTTCTTGGGAATTAATGGCTCACCTCGAATCTTGAAGGGTCGAACTTTTCGGGTTGAGGGAAGAAATCTTGAGAGTGATGAATGGTTCTGAAGAGAGGAAGAACTTTCCAACCTCTAGGGATGACGTAGCCTTGGAATTCCACGTCTTGGACTGCTTCTCTGAATGTAAATGATAGAATACTTGCTGTTCTTAGTGTCTCTTGAATCACCTGAAATTAATACACACTCATTCACTTCCATTTTCCATTCTAACTAAGATGCGGATAAATGGACCAAACCAATTCAAATTAAAAAAAAAACCTTAAAAAAGAATTAAAAAGGAAATAATTGTTTTGCTAAGAGAAGAATTATAACGATCATATTGCGAAATGGACAATACTTGACTTTAAACTAAATATGAAAAACTTCCTCCTATTCATACTCGAGTCTTAATCACAATATGTCACATATATACAATGTACATGTAATTTTTTTTATTTAAAATTAAATAATCACATAATTTACACATGATCATAGAAGTGATAGATTAAGGTTGTGATATATACTTGGAGTAAGAGGAGATTCTTCCTACATGATTTGGAACGACAAAGTAGTATCATTGTGAAATTAGTTTGCTAAACACTCAGTGGAGACTTACTAAATTTATTCAACAGTTGTGGTTTATCATATTTTTAAATTTAAAAAAAAATTAATCAAAATTTTCAAAATAAATAATAAATCATACATATCAAACATTTCTTTTTAGAAATAATTAATAAAGAATAATGCTACAATTTCAAAAATTTATTTCATAAAATGTATCTTAAATGATGTGACTACTTTATATTCATTGCACCTCACTCCTATAATTTGATGTGCAAAATCATATAATCCTGTCATATAATTTGAGATACTTTTTTCTAGACAAAAATTAAAGAAATATATATATTTTCTCAATAATATTGTAAAAGGAAGATTAAAATTAATAGTGGCCAAAATAGTAAATTTCAAACGATATGATGGTGTATTTGTTTTAGTATGATGGCTTAGATAGGATTTGTGTAAGCAAACCTAATAATTAAATTAAAACTTTATTAAACTAAGTTGAATCTAGACTTTTTCAATCACAAATAAAAAATTATTCGCTCGTCTCAATTTCAACACTTACTTTTTTTATAATCTTTATAAAATGTCCTAAAATAAGAAGACAATTTTAAAAGTTAATGTCCCATGCATTGTGAAATTCGTAAATTATAATTTTCTCTTAATTTGATGTCAGTTTTTTATCAACATAAAAGAAAATTAGGTTTATAAATTTATATATTTTATTTAAGTATAAAAATATTAAATGACTTGCCCTTCTAAAAGGCGTCCCTTTTCCCATTTCTTTTTTTTTACCAAAAATGTCTCTAGATAATGCGCAATGATCACCACTCGCCAGCCTCTTGTACGGAATTTTTTTTATGAGTGGATCACAAATATATGTCACATCATCTATTCTTTTGTTATTGAATATCAGATGCATTATATGAGAGGCGCACACACACTCACACACACATAGATATATATATATATATATGTGTGTGGCCAGCATTAACCAAGATTTGTAAACGCATGGAGATTCTCATCCCCTAAGTTATTACAATAACTCATTGACCCGTGTATTACTCATATAATTTAATGTGTAATTAATATATTATTGTTATAAAAAATTATAAAATGTTTTAATATTATGTGTCATTATTATGTAATATTTGTAAATTTTAAATAATATAAATTTTGAAAATATAATAACACATCATATTAAAAACAACTCACAGTTACACCATTGTAATATTATTTTAGAGACTATTTTAATAAAAAACGAAAACTTAAAAATATGTAACATTGCTCAAAAATCATAGTAAACAGTAACAGATAATGTACCCGACTAGTCAACGGCATGCGTCGAGTATCTTTCCATTCAAGGCTGTGATTGGCTTCAATTAATCTGCGGCGAATTTCCTCTTGTTCCCTCTGCAAAATAATTAAAATATGTCAATTGAAAATATTTATAATAAAATAGATAACAAAGATTTTCCTTTGTTGACACTTGGGGAAACAGGCACCACCTATTTCTTGCATTCAAATGCCAAATTTCTATCAAACAAATGATAATAATAAATAAATAAATAAATCCAAAACCATTTCTAGGAATAACAGACAAATTAATTCTTTGAAGTTTCAGAACGAATTTCATCAATAAATATTTAAATACAACATAAGAAAGTTTGTGTTAGAGAGTGGGGACATCAAAATTAATTTTTATTATAATTTATGATTAAGAATCATCTTAAATAAAGTACAATAATTGTCTCACATTTGGGATTACACTTTATTAAATTAAACGTTTAAATGTATAAGTTAATTATATATAATTAATTAAAGAGGAAAAAAGATAATAAAAGAAGAGTTACCGTAACAGCTTCTAAGAGAGGTTCATTATCATGCAAGTACTTAAGAACCCAAGTTAGGACACTTGCAGTTGTATCATGAGCAGCAAAGATGACTCCAATTATATTATCAGCAATTTGACAATCACTCAGATGATTAAGCTTCTGATCTTTAGCAGACAATAATACTTCCAACAACCCTCCTCCACCTTCTTTGCTACTTTCCCTCCTCTTCTTTATTAATTTAGTCAAAGTTTCATTCAGAAGCTTTCTTGCCTATGTAAATCAACAGTATAATTAGATCATGAAGATGAAACCCACTTCTCAAAAATTCCAAAAAAACTGATCAATATATTATATAAATATATATATATATATGCATCTCTATATATATTCCTATATCTTAGTATTCTACTGTACTTGAAGACAAAAGCCTTGTGATATTTGTTCAAGGTAATGTGTGGGGCTTAAAGTGGTTAGCTTAACATACTGATGTTGTGATAATTCTACACAAAAAAGAATTCCTTTTACCTTCATGGCCTTGTTAAAGGGAGTTCCAGGGAGATCCAAAGGCATGGAATTGTAACCCTTCTCCAAGCATCGGATACAAATGTTTAATTCCTTCTATCTCTAGATCTCTTTCGTCACCGAAGACCGAAAACATCGCCACATCAAAAGCATACTAATAGATTAATACAAACAAACCTTTAGAATTCTTGGTTTGAAATGTCATCAAAGGAAATTAAACTCAGTATAATTTATAAAACAGCACATATATATATATGTATGTATATATGTATATACCTTCTTCATCTCTTGCAAAGTGTTAATGGTGCAATTTTCCCAAGTAGGAAGAAATTTGAGAACGATTTTCTCAATTTCAGAGACTGATCCTCTGATTGCAGTGGGTAGAAAGGAGGCCTGGACCAACTTTTTGAGCCTTGAATGATAAGCCCCTTGATGAAAGAAAATAGCCTCTGGCCCTATCATCTTCTCTTTACTTGGAGGATATGTTGGCTTAAACAGATGAGCTTGGCTCACTAGAACAGTCTTTGCTGCTTCTGGGCTTGAAATCATCACACAAGGGCATCCCAGTATGTGTGTCTTAAATATATCCCCATACCTACAATACTTAAAAAACTTTCAAAAAATAAATAGAGGTAAAACAACTTTTACAACAAACACACTTAGGTGTGTGTGTGTGTGTGTGTGTATATATATATATATATATATATCTTGGCTTTGTTGGTGGGTACCTCTTTTGCCTGTTGGAAAAGAAAGAATTTGGGTTTTCAGTGTAAAGCCTGAGTGTCTCTCCTATATAAGGCCAACCCATTGAACCAGGTGGTAGACGTTTATGTTTAGGGTGACTCCATTGAAGAAAAAGGAGTAGCAAGAAAGAAAAGAACAAAACAGGTGTTAGAAGAGGAAGGGGAATATGAGTTGTAGAAACAGAGAGAATTCTGAAGAGAGATTGCATGGTGGCAGAGACGAAGAGAGAGGTGGCAGAAGCTAGGTTCAACAGGTAGTGGTAAAATGGTGAGGATGGGGCGTTTATATGGAGGGTTGGGCGTCTGGGAATGAAACACCTCACAAGAATAAAAAACACAGCCCTTCCGGAGGGCTATCCCTTTAAGAATTTAAGACCCTACCCTACCTTACCCGTCTCCACTCACAGTTCTAATTCTCTGGAAACATTTCAAAGAAAACTAAGGCTATATGGAATGGGCGGTCTTACAGTAGTTTAATAGTTTAATTTATTTTAAGATTCAATTTTATCTTAATTGATTTTGAAATTATTGAGATAAAATTTTAAACCATAAGTATTGATCATAATTTTTTTAATAAATACAATTTTAATTAAGATGATAAGTTTAATTTTTTTATTAAGTTAATTATATAATTATAAATATTTTATTTGATAATTGTTAAACATTATTTAATTATTTATTTAAATATTTAATTGCTTAATCCAAATACCATATTTTTTAAATGTTAAACTCATAAAACAAAGTTGGGAAAGAAGGCGATTAAAACACAAATAGGCCTTCTAAGGCACGTGTGAAAACTTCATATATATAGAAATTGGAAAATTATTGAACTGTTGTATATCAATGCATATGAAACGTGATACATTCATGCATCTATATATCCATTATTTTTCATGAATTGTCATATATATTATATTTAGACTAAGTGGAAAATGCTATATTTGATGACTTGTATGGATCTTTTCTTAATTTTAATGAGACTTCCATCACGATATTGTTGTTTAAAAGGCTTTGTTACATTGAAATTTTTTTTTCTTTGATGGAGAAATGGTCAAGATATACATACATACGTAGATCTAATTCGTATTAGTATAGAATCTCCATCATAGACAAACGATATGAATGTATAAAAAGCTTAGTTATATTGAATATATATATATATATATATATATTTTTTTTTCTGTTTGTTACGTTGGTTTCTTTGTAAAGCTCTTGTAGCTTGTTTCAGGACTTTCCCCACTTTTTTTTTTTTTATTAGTTTTAGTAAAAATTTAACTTAATAAAAAAAACACATTAAATATATATTTTTTATAGATGGGAAATGTTCCAAAAATATGTGCATTAAGCATACTTTTCTTTATTTCTTTATTACATATGAACCAGCTGTTAATAATTTATTACTCATGCATCGAAATCTTTATTGACTATGGATTATTTAGGTAAAAAAAAGAAAGAAATTGGCAAGATAAGATTTTTAATAATGTTATAATAAGATTAATTTTACTATTGTTAATGAAAGTAATTGATGAATCTTCAGGAAAAATGAGAGAAAATGGCTGGCTATCATAAATTCTCAATATATATATATATATATATATATATGATTATTGAGTGACACACCAACACATAATAATATTGTGTGTTTTGTAATTAATGATTTATATAAGAAGAATTAAAGAGAAAGAGAAAAATTGACATAGAGATTTTACGTGATTCGATAATATATCCACATTTACTAATGTTGCTATCTTTTTTACTAATTAAAAAATATAGTTACAACGTATTTATATTATATTATAATTAAATTTTAATCCTAATCAAATTTATTATATAATTTTAATATATTTTAACAATAATATAAGTCATATCATTAATATAGTATGATAATGTTTTGTAATTTTTTTAAATTCATATAAAAATTAAAATTTAAAAATTTTATAAACAGTGTGACGTTATATTGTATAATGAATTAGTATTACAGGCTCACTTGATAATATCCAAGACTCTAAGGCAGCGACGACACCGTGATCGGCTCAAAAGGGGGCTGACAAACGAGGCCGGCCCAACTCGTGACTGTCTGCGAGTACATGTCTTCGGAAATCTGCAGAGTGGAAGTGGAACCTCACACGTGTTAAAATCGTGGGTGGGTACGTGCGGTCTGTCAAAATCCTTGTCTTCTGAGTCCTTAATATTTTTGTTAATTTACGAAAATCCTATTTTACTATTGCTTGCCAGCTGTCACGACTACATTTAGGTGCTGTTGTTTTAGGACATGTGCTATAATGTTATGGGCACCTAAGCTTTCACTATTGATAAAATGGGACCCTAAGTTCAGCTGGTGAAATAATCAAGCTATATGTGAAATTTCATTAATTTTATTGAGTTTGACTTTGTAAAATAATATATACTTTAAAATTATATAAAAATTAAATTATTTAAATTTACACTTGGTTATAAGCTTATTCAAAATCAATTAAAAACAAAACCAACTAACTTTAATCATAATTTAAACTCGTTAATTTTAATAAATTAATATTTAAACAACTTATTATTCGATTCATTTACATTCTTTCTTTTACTTGATTAAAAATAAATATACAAAATAGCAGTGGAAAAGAATAAGAGATTGAGCGAGATGTGTCATGAATAGTGAGAAAATTATAACGGAACTGTAAATTTTAGTAGGATAATTATCTAATAAATTTTCTTATTTTAAAAAAGTTCATAAATTTGGCATTATAAGAGAGAATAGTGGAGAGAGTTAGTCTTTAAAACTAAATACGTGAAGATTAAATCTCACTTGCACTTTTTTTTTATTTTAAAATTAAGAGACAAAGATGCAGAAGTATATTTAAGAAATTAAATCACGTTGGGTAGTAGATAATTATCTAATAAGTTTTTTGAATGTCTTTTTATTACTTTAAAATTAAGAGACAAAGTATGAGAAGTATATTTAAGAAATTGAGCCACGTTGGATAGTAGATAATTATCTAAATTTTAAAAGATTAAATATCACTTTCCTTTTTACTATTTTAAAATTAAGAGACAAAGTTGGAGAAGTATATTTAAAAAATTAAATCACGTGCTTTTCTTTTCTCTTTTTTGTGTTATAGGTACAATTCTTATGTCATTTTTTTTATTCATTTTCAGATGCTAATTCTCTCTTCTTTTTGAAATTTTTAAATAGGCCTCACTTCCTACATTTTTCAAAGGTGTTATTTAAATTATTTTCTTTGTATATATATAAATATATATCCATATATGTTTTTTTTTTATATATCTTTTACATTCTCAAATCCATTTTTATGTTTTTGGCTTTTACTTATGTGTTCATTTTTTATTATTTGAAATTCATAATATTTTATACTTCAATTTCATATGAGTTTGATAGGAATCAAATTGCCGATTGTTTATTCTACGCCCATTATTAGAAACAAAGGTGAGAGAGATACAGAAAAATAGAGGCATGTCAGATAAATTAATGTTATCACTATTAATTTTATTTTAGTTTTGAATACTCTTAAATTATCTTAATTTATTTGTTAGGAATAAGTATATATAAAGACAAATGTAAAGAGCAAAACAATGATTGAAAATAGAGATACACAGACCGGTTCATATCTCATTTATATACATTAATTATTTTCAATAATAATTCAAGGACTAATCATCTCATAGTATAAAATAACAACATTCACATGTATGATAATATGAAACTCAATAATAATAAATTGAATTTATTAAACAAAATGTTTTGGATGTGAGAGCATATATCTTAACAAGATTATGTTTTTTTTTTTTTAATTTTTAAATTTTTAATTATTGTGTAAAATTCAAAAAAAAATTGATGAATTCATGAAAAAAAAGGTCAATAACTAATAGTTAATAAATTTTTTGAAATAATTATAGTATTTTAATTAGGAATTTTTTTTAATTACGAATTTGTTGGGATAGCATTAATTCTTGTCTGTGGGAGATTAAATCTTACTTTGTCTTTTTATTATTGTAAAATTAATTACATCAGTTAGTAGATAATCATAGCCCATAAATTACAAAATTATTATTTTATGTATTATTAATGTACAAATAATTATCTAATAAATTTTATAAATTTTAAAAGAGTTGATAAATTTGAGATTGTAAGAGAGAAGAGGGGAGAGAATAGTCTTTGAAACTAAATACATAAGAGATCAAGTTTCATTTGCCTTTTTATTATTTTAAAATTAGTTACATCAATTTTTTAGATAATTATCTAATCATTTTTTGAATTTTAAAAGAGTTGATGAATTTGAGATTGCAAGAGAGAATAGTGGAGAGAGATTAAATCTCAATTATCTTTTTATTATTTTAAAATTAAAAGATAAAATAAGAGAAGAGTATTTAGGAAATTGAGGCACGTTGAATTAAGGAGAAGAAGAACAATGCCATGTCAAACAACATTATGATACTATGTAGTATAGATGTGAGGTCTTGTTCAATGCAAAGATAACAATCACATAGATATTAAATTATACAAGATTGTATGATAATTTTTGTGTGTATTGATAGCTTTTGTTTTATTTTATAGAAAAAATATTAAAAAATCTCTAAAATAAAATTTTTAATTCAAAAAATGTATTCTATATCCAAAAAATTTTAAAAATAAACTTTTAATACAAAATATTCAATTATTAACTTCCATCTTAGTACACTTAAAAAATTTATTGATTAGACTAAAATAGCTTTTAAGATACATTTAAAAGAAATACTAAAAAATATATAAAATAACTTCTTCAATCTAAAAAAATTATAATATTTTATGAAGTAAAAATTTATTTTTTAAGTCTTCTATAAACTATTTAGTATTTTTTAAAATGTGTCTTGAAGATTATTTTAATTTAATCAGTAATATTTTTTAACTAGTGTTAAAATGAAAGTTAATAATTAATTTTTTTTATATTAAAATTTTTTAGATATAAAAAATATATTATAGACTTTTTAAACTTAAAAAAATTATTTTAAATTTATTTAATATTCTAATTTTTTTATGACATGATATTTGAGTCTTTAGGTCTGAATAATTGTATTAGGTGGTAACCATCTTCCTTGTATTAAATATTTAAATATACGCTTGGGATGAATATGAGCAGAATCAACGATGGGTAAGGAAATCTTGTTAATTTGTTTGAAATTTAGAATTAATCCCCAAAATTTATCAAAATTTCAATTCCATATATGCCTCTTGACCACAATTTCTAATTTAACATTAAACCCATCAATTCAAAAATGATCACGCAAGGTCGTGCTTGGAATGGTGATTAACCTCAACTCTTGTCATGCATGATATGGTGTACAAACTGCACAACCAAGGTTGGATGTGAGCGACCTAGACAAAGCACAACGTGTCAACGTCCCACCAGTCAAAGGCATCCAACAACATCACGTGACCCACCGTCCTTCCTCAGATGACGTCAAATCAAGTGCCCTCCTTCATATATATCACCGGAGGAAATGGGTCACCCTAGCCACCGTCACCGCGTCCGCATCCGCATAAATCGTACGTGTCACAGTGGCGAACACTTTAGTAAAAGCCGTTGTGGACTATAGAGTGGCGTTGGTGCCGCCAGAAAATTCTCACCCGCACGTCATTACTCCGAGAAGGACTTTCCAAAGGAGAAGGCTATCCAAGACACGAGGATCGCTCTGATTCGCCCACGTAATTTCCATCCTCGAGATCGCCGAGGTTCAAACAATGGCCGACCCACGTGGATCAATGCGGTTGCAAGAATCTGATTGCCGCTTACTTGAAAACGCACGCGTGGCAGATGCCTGACCTTGACAGTGATTCTAAAGGGGCCCACCAGCTTATCTCCGTGATCATCATCGGGATCGTAAAGTCCATGGAAAGACTTTGGGGCTTCAATAATTAAATGTAATATATATATATATATATATATATATATAAAATATTAAAAGAAAGGGTGACGTGCCGCACGAATATGCTGATGTAGAGATATACTCTGTATTTAACACGACAGTGTGCTTGAGACATTGCGATTCAATTGTTGTCGCAGTTGTTAGGTAAAGTGTCTAAAATTGAAAGATTGTTTGCAGTTTGCTTATTAATGGAGACAATTCTAGAAAGATCTGAATGACAGATGTCTAAGATTGGGCACTGGTGGGACCATAGATCAGCTGGACTTTTTGTCTAGCCAAAAATGGAAAAATTAGAGCTGGGTTTGACTTCAATTTAGGTAATTCAAATTGATCAGAAATCTACTTAATTGTTGATAGGTTGAAGAAATTTAGAGATTAAGACGAAATTTTAAGTGAAGGAAGCAGATAAGAGTTTATGATAACGATTTAGAGTTAGGGTGTGTGTATGTGTGTGTGTGTGTGTATATATATCCATATATTAAGGTTAGGGTTATGATTTTTAGGGACTATATTCTTTAGGATTCAAATAAAACCAAAAAATAATTAACAAACTTGATGAACATATACTCATAGAGGTGAATCTAGACCATTAATAAAGGGAGAAAAAATAAAATTTAGAATTTCAAAGGGTTTCTAATAAAATTTGAATTTTCTTTTTTTGCAAAAAGGGGAGGCAATTCCTAATTGACAAAAAAATTCTATAAAAAATGAGATAAAATATTAAATTTCTAAAATCTGGAGGCCATGACCACCTCTAGCCACCCCTTTATATCCTCCTCTCTATATTGAAATTGAATCCATGTGAACATGGTAGTCTAAATTGTTTTTTCTCCATAGTTAATCATTTTAAATGTGATGTTAGCATGTTTAGGGTTATGTATTGATTAAGTTTGGCTAATAACCTTAATAATTATGCTTGAGTGTGACTATGCTTAAATATTTGTGCAATAATATTTAATATTCCAAATTTTTTGTATCAGAACTTGTTATCTCAAATGATATGTTATTAAATTCCTTGTAATATTGTAGACAATTATTTAATTTTTTGACACATCATTTGAGATTCAAACTTTGATATAAAAATGTGAGACACATAATATTACTCGTATTGTGAATGAAACCTACAGAAACTTCTTACTGTGTCAAGCTCTGGATCCCACCTAACTATAATCCCTAAAGTCGCCGCGAATTAAAGAGATAAAACCGAAATGACAACCAAAAGTAGTATTTTCGAAATTATGTAATTTTGAAAAGCGCAATGCTATATTTCGTGTTTTAACTGATGGACACTATTTGTGACATATCTAAATTATACGAGTGATCTATAATTAATACAATGTTACCACATCATTTGAGTGTGATGAAAATTTGGAAAAGTTAGAATTGTTCTTTAGTAATTACACAGTTGGGCCCTTGGGCCCGGACGATAATCCAATAGAATGTTATAACTGGGCCTGCTTAAGCGATAATAGACCTGAATTACAAGGTTTTAACTTGACCCTAAAGTGGTGAGGAACTATTAAATTGACTTAGAATTAGAACCCCATTGGGTTTGAGGGCCTATAATATGCTCAACACCATAATGTCCATCAATTGGACAACTTGGGCCTGCGCATGGATTTCTTAGTAGGAATTGGTCTTTAAGTCCAGCTGCTTCTTGGGTTGTTGCCTATTTTGGTCCAATATTTGGTAGATTGAAATGTCAAATCCAAATAGAAGAGCAACAAAAGTGAGTCGATGTTTCTATAATTAGAAAAATAGAAGGAGAAGAATTTCCGTTTTGTCCAAAAGGAAAAGAAAATTAAAGTTTGTGGTGTGAATTTTTTATACTACATGCCTATATAGCACGGAAATGATACCAAGTTAAGAGGTTTGAATAAAACATGAATAAGTTTGTGCCATAAACGATAAATACATTTAACACGATTAAGAAACACATAATGTTTGGATTTTAGTTATGTCAATCCATGTACCAAGTCCATCAATTATTTCGTGATTAAAATATCGTTTTAGTGTTTTTTTTTCAAATTAGTTCAATCAAATCTCGTGAAAAGTGCCCAACTATAAAAAAAAAAATTCATTTTAAAAATTCAAATATTTGCAATATATAAATCTATTTTAAATAAAATTTATATATTTGAAATCTAAAAATTAAAATCTATCAAATAAGATCAATATTAAATATTATTTTTGAGAAAAAAATCAATCCAAAACTAAAAACTTTTATCTCAGTATAGTATAAAACTTTACACTTTTCCAGTGAAAAGTTTTGATCTAGCAAAAATGTAAAATTTTATAATTTTTTGAAAATGTAAAAAAAAAAATAATTTCATAAAAATTGAGAAAATTGGCAACTGTATTTAGTTTTATTTAAATTTTGGCCACATTTTAGTTGCTCAAAATTGAATTCTAAGAGAGTGGGAATTTGTCAAAAATAAAAAATAAAAAAAAATCAGTATTTGGAGTAGGGTTGATTAAAAACTTGCTAGCTATGAAAGTATTAAATTTTACAACTTGTAAATCTGATTAAATTTTGCTCATCAAATATGCTACTCACACCTTTCAACAACTCAGGACTTCTTGACAAAAAAAAATCAATAGGGACGGAGCCAAAAATTTTGTTCAGATGAAGCAAACTTTGGTTTTAATGTTATATCATAAGTTTTAAAATTAAATAAATATAAAATTTAAATATTAATTGATAATATTGTTAGTAAGTAATTATATTTATTAGTATAAATGGATTTAAAAATAAAATAAACAAGTTCAATCAAAGAAAGGCACAAAAAACATGAGACTGTATTAAGAAATTAAATAAAAATCAACAAAAGTTTTAATAAAGGGGTCAAATTAAAATTAAAACAAGAATAAAGTGTAAAGTTTTAAATTTAGAATGAGCAAAAACATAAATTAGAGGGATATATTTGAAAATCTTAGAAAATATATAAGAAAATTTTGTAATTAAAAAAATTAAAAGGGACAATTGACTGTTTGGGCCATGCTAGCTCTGTCTATGTGAACAACTCACCTTTTTTCCTCATGCTTTGACACCCTGTAAAGCAAAAACTGTGCGCACTATGATCACCGTCCAGCTTTGGCCTTTAAAATTTACATGCAGGCACCATAAGATATGTTAAAAGTACTTGTAACAGTGAGGTTGGGCATCCATTTCTTCAATCAACGGTGATTTGGGGCTACTATCATCTGGGCCCACAAGAGCAAGCTGATGTGGCTTTCCAACAAAGCAGCTATGAGGAATTCTGAGAGATATAGCTGACGGGTATGTAGGAGATACACTCTCTTCGCTGCTCCGCAGTAGTATATCAGTGTGGCTATCTAGTTTAGGCCAAGGGTTTTTTTTTTGAGGGATGTTTGATCGTTTAGGGCCAGATAAAATATTCTTTTTTTTTTTTTTTTCTCTTCATGCCAATGATTTCAAGACTTGGATAAATGATTCCACGATGCAGAGTCAGATTGATTTAGTCGGGAAGAGAAACAGAGTTAGAGAAAAACGTGTGTAATTTTTAGAATAAAAAAATCATTTTTTAAATAATAGTTGATGACAGCTCATCAACGTGGACTTAAGGTCCAAAAATTAAATAATTGCTGTCTTTTAGTTTACATTGAAAATATTCTTCGATTTTTAAATAATTAAATATTTTTATGAAGAACTTAATACTAATTAATTTATAAATCTATTATATATATATGTGTGTGTGTATGTGTGTATAGGACAGCTCTATTTCCATTTTCCACTTCTCCATTGAATTTTAAAAACTACGACTTTCAATAATTTTAAAAGTAACATTTTAGAGTGCAAATGCTCGCAGAAGTGTGTGAATAACATTTCTCTATATATATTACATGAAGTTGAAAGAAGAATATTTAAGTATTATAAAATTGTCCAAATCTTCGAAAATCTATTATATATTATATATATTATATTATATTATATTATTTGTATTATACATTATATTTATTAGATCGGATTTTGAATAGAAAATGCATGATCCAATTCATTTAACAAATATTCTTATTAAATTTGGATTGGATCGAATTGGATCATATATCAAAATAATTATAATCTATATTCAAGTAAATAGACTCAATTTTGGATTTAGATTTGGATTGGATCGAATCGGATCACGAATCAAAAAAATTATAATCTATATTCAAATAAATAGACTGAATATGAATCAAAAAATAATCTTTTGAATATGGATCAAACAATAATCCTTCAAATAAATAGATTGAATATGGATCAAACAACTATCTTTGACATATCAAAAGTTAAATCACATAATTTGTTATATGACACTTCTAAGAAAACAACCTTAAATCCATTTTCACCATGACAATTTGTGCTTGTATATAAAACCCATGTCATGAACTTGATATAGATAATTTGTGCATGTAAAAAAAAAAATTTAATTATTTATTTGAGAGCTAATTTTTATTAAATAAATAATATTAAACAATTTAAAACTACGAGTAAAGATTTAAGTCAACTCAACTTAATTCTATTCAATAACATTATTAAATTGAAATATCACAAAAGTAATTAAATTAGTAGAGGAAAGATTTGACTTTACTCGTTAAGGCTAGCATTAATATTATAATTAATTCATCTATTATAATCAAAATATTACAAAAATTGTCTAATACATAGTGTTACTGCACTTTTTGATCCGTCAAGGTTCTACTCTTCGTTGGTGTGAAGCCTAAGATGAAATGTAATTAGAATGCCACCGGGGAAGGCTCCGGTGGTAGCCCCTCCGATGATTAAGTTAGATAAAGTGTATAACAAGACTTCAAGTAATAATTCAAGAAGTGATCATTTTTTACGTACCTCAAGGGTTTGTATTTATAAACTGATTATTTGACAAAGTGAGTTAGGAGTTGGTGCTGCCAAAACATGGGTTTACTGTCACCTGACGGTAGTAATTATGACCATCAATTTTACTGTCATCACCTGCTTTACTGTCATTACCTGCCTCCTTGTCTTTTAGCGCTACCTACTTCTTTGATTATTGTACACCGTTTGTTCCATCATTCCGAGGTTGGTAGAGCGAGATGACGACAACGATCTGTTCGGTAGTCCGATATGTTGGTAAATGAGTTCGGTATCTTGGTGATTGATGCCTCCGAGCCCGACGGACTAACGTCATGTCGGTATACCCAATTACTTTATAACCTGCACAGAGTACAGCTTAGATACGTGTCAGATTATAGTTAGTCAACATAATTTTGGCGTATCATATAGCTTGAATATAATAACAAATTGACCCATCAAATTATAGTTATATTATTCATTTTGTTATGTTTGACCCAAAATATATAACTTTGCTATTACACTTGATTGTATCAAACGGTTTAGATTATTATTCTTTCATTAGTTCATCCAATAGCATTTTTTGAGAAATATATATTTGAAATTGAAATATTATATATAATATTTTAATAATATAATAATATTAAATTATTACTTTGGCATAAAAAAAAATAACATTTTACGTTGGAAATGCTCCAGTGGTTATTCGATATACTGTAATACTACAGTCCAAACTCTTCATTGTTGTTGACGAGTTTCCATCATCCACTATAAGCGCAAGCTCTTCCAGTGGGTCACGCTTTTATCATACGACGGCAGCTATGGGCTCCATTCAATCAATTACACTACAGGTTTTAGACTCCTCAACCAGTGGTTCACATTTGAAGCTGGTCTGGACGTGTTTTCCCTCGCATTCACCGACACGAAATGGCGCCAAATGTTTAAAAAATTGCACGATGAACATACGGTCTAACGTGGACCACGTGTCCTATCCACGTAGACAAAAGCTCACCGCCTCGGTCACACGTAGACGCCAATCCCCACCGACCTGTAGCTGTCTCCACCACACGATTTTGTAATGTTGCAGCACCTTCCAGAACACGCCAAACTCTTCCAACATCTATTCTCAGAGCTCGAAGTTTAAATACTCCTTTCTGTTCTGAAAACTTGGAGACATTGTTTCCATTTTTCACAATTCCAAACTCTCAGTGTGTCACTACTTCAAAAAGTAGGTATACAAAATTGAGATGGAGATAGAAGCGGGGTACGAGGCGGTGGAAGAAGGGTGTTCGACACCGAGGCACGGCGGGTGTCAGATTCCGGCAGTGTCGGTGTGCCCTCCGCCACCAAAGAAGAAGCGATGCTCGTATGGAGGAAAGAGGGAACCGCCGAAGAAAGGGTATTTCCAGCCGCCTGATCTTGAGGTCGTCTTTGCAATGCCGGGTAGACGCCAAGCTTGTGCTTAGCTTGGGTTTTGGTTTCTATTTTCACTTGTTTTGATGGCTTACTTTTATTGTTTTCTTGACAACAAAGGAAGCCAGCGTGGATATTGTAATTATTATTTTTTTGTTTAAATTTATGGTTAGGTGATTTTTTTTTGTATGTAATGTTCTTTTTTTGGGTGGAATATGTAGGAGGAATGTAGTATGTTGTGCTGTTAATATATTAAAGGGCAAGTGTTTCTTTCAAGAGTGTTGTAATTTTGAAGTGCTGCCGGGTGTAAATGAGCTGAGCTAAACCACGTTGAAGAGTTTTAAGTTTGGTTCATAGAAATAAATAAATTTTAGATTATATTTAATTTCGATTTATTAACTTTTTAATAGATTTTGAATAAATTTTTAATTATGTGTGTTGATCGTGAAGCAAGTTCATTTAAATTAATTTTTTTTTATATAATATTAGATTATTTATTAACTTATTTAAGTATATTATATTTTATTAAAAAAATGTGATATATTATATATAGAAAAATATTATTAAATGAGCAAATTGTCATTTCATTTTTCTATTTATTCAAAAAAAAATTATAGAGTTAAAGAGCATCCATAATGCACCTGTTATCACTTGTGTTAGTGTCAGCTTTTAACTATTGATTAAAAAATATGTCCCAATTGATATGCTACTTCATGTGTTAACTTGAAGGTCCCATATCATGTGTTAATTTGTTTGTTAACTGTGGCTAGTCTCGGTGGCAAATAAAATTATTGTTTTTATATTTTGTTGAGAAGTAGTGAAAGAAAAAAAAAAAAAAATGAGGAAAGAGAAAAAATAATAATAAAAGGAACATGAGATCCGCATAAAAGATATATAAAAATAAAATACTTAACAAAAACTAATATGTTTATATAGACAAGTTAGCATGCGTAATTTAGTTAGTATTACTGTGGATGCTCTAAATTTGAGAGAAGTTTAATAAATTATTTAAAATATTTTCAGGTTTAACTTATTTATTTCAAAAATCGATCTCGATCGAGCCTCTAACTAGACTCGAATAACTTAGTTGGTGTTATAGTTCTAGCTGCTTTGCTTGAGCCTTTCTTTCTGCTGCATCTATATACATATGTATATATCAGTAATGTTATATTTCTCAAATATTTATTTTAATTTTTTTTCAAATAATATGATACAGTAATATTGACAATGCATTAATTATGTAATTAATGAATCACAATAAGACTCTATCATATTACAGTGACATTATTTAATATATATATATATATATATATATATATATATGAGATTATGAGGTCTGGGGAATACTGCAGAGTGTAATTTCCAAGATTGCAAGAAATTTTATGGATTTTCTTGAATTTGTAAGCAATTTAGTGAGAGAATTAATATTGAAACAGAGGAAACAGAAAAAATCAGTCTTTTAAAAAAACACTTTATCAATTCTTAGATAATAAATTTTAAGCATGCTGCTGTTACAGAGAATGTTGATCAATAATAATAAAGATATGAGTCGGATTAGTCTTATGTAGTTTTTATAATCATAAACATGCCCTTAGTGCCATTTGCGGAGTTTCAGATTATAAGTTAGTGCAGATGAAAAGAAAACAGTTGATTGTTTAATAAAAATTGTTGAAAAAGTGATTATAATATGAGCTTCTACTTATCTTTTATTCAGTAAACAATTATATATATATATATATATATATATATATACACACGCGTGGATAAATTATACTTTTTATCCTTAAATTTTATCTCAAAATTTATTTTAGTCTAAATTCTTTTAATTTATCTTTCAATTTTTAGTTTCATTTTAATTTAATCATTTCGTTACAATTGATTATTTAATTTTTAATAGAGGAGTCAATTGGATCAGACCGGACACGACACGTTAACAAACAGCATGGTGGTCGCTGGGTTGGGCGAGACATCGCACGGCATGATGGGCAGTGCCGGTCCTCTCAAGCACGCGGCACGGGCACAGGCACGGGCACGATACCGCTAGATGCCCGGCACGGGCACAATCCAGACACGAGCACGGCACAACAAAACACGGTGGCCCATTGGCATGACACGCTAGGTCCAATTTATTTCCTATTTTATTGTCATTTATTATTATTATGTATATATATATTTTTTTAAAAAATATTATAATAACTTAGAAAAAAATATAAATAATAAAGTGAATAATAATAATATGAAACAAATAAATAACAAAGTAAAGAATACAAAAGTTAAACAAAATATTGTAATTAAAAATAAAAAAATAGTGACATTATGAAAATAGAACAACAAAAAATAACATTTAAAAAAATAATGATTCATATTACTCATTAAAAAAATTAAAAATAAAAACAGAAGAGTGAAAAAAAAATTTGAGTGACCCATGGACTGGGCTGTGCCTAATGGCTTGGCACATGGACCAGGCGTTGCACGGCCTGTTGGCCTTAATAGGCCGACTGAGACAAGCCGAGTCGCGCTGGCTCGTTTGACACCTCGAACCATTAATATCAACAAAAAAGACCCCGCACACACATGTAAAGTAAATCAAGCTTTTTTTCGTCTACATTAAATGGTAAAATTGAAATTGAAATGGAGATAAAAATTGGATAGTGAAATTGGTAAAATAGAAAGGATAGGAATTAAAGTAAAATTTGGAGTAAAGTTCAAAGGTAAAAAGTGTAATTTACCCTATATATATTTATAGGATTATAAAATAAATGAAACTATTTGAGCTGAACTCGTGATTTAGTCATTTAAATATTCAATACTTACAAAATACACAAGTCAAATTTGAATATGTTTTGATACTTGTTAATCTTTTTAGATTAGCTCGATAAGTAACAAGTGATCTAATATTCTATATAAAAAAAATTAAGTTACTCAAGTCCGTGATCGACTTAATTAGAAGTTCTTTCATTTAGCAAAATTTAAGACTTATTTATTTTAGAGTAAATTACATTAACTATTGAGGTTTTTGATAATTACATTGATATTTTTTAAAGTTTCTGAAATTGCACTGACCTCTCATTCTTTTTCTGATAATATATAAATACTTCTCATCGATCAATTTTTTTCTTTAAAATGATAAATCTGTCCCTTTTATTTATTTATTTTGTATTTTTTTTTCAATTGTAACTAATTTTTTTTAACTTTTTTTAAAATATTTTTTTAAAAATAAATTTAAGATAAATTACTTATTTTTATTTTATATAAAAATAATTTAAATTTTTTATGAATATTTATTTGTAAAATAAGAAGAAAAAAAATTAATAAAATTGAAAGAAAAAAAAAGCATGAAAAAGAGTAATCTTGTCATTTTTAAGAAGAAAAAAATTGATTGAAGAGGGTATCTACACATTATCAGATAAAGTAGAAAAAATTAGTGTAATTTTAAAAATTTCAAAAAAAATAATATAATTTTCAAAAATTTCAAATCAGTATAATTTTCTTTATTTTATTGGGTAAAACTTAAATAACTTTAACTTGGCTGCGGCTCTTTTACAGCCTTTCAACTTTTGTATTTCAACAGAGTTGGTCTAAATAGCAACATTTTTCAAATGTGTTTCTTGTGGAGCCTCTTTTGCTGTGGGTGGGGTGGGGAGGGGAGATTGTATTACACGTGCAAGAAAAAGAAATCGGTGTGTTTCCCCCGTTCCACTGCGTGATTTTGGTCCAGGGTAAAAATAAATGATTAGCTGGATTTTCAAGTGTTAAATCGGGGCTTCATAAAATAATTATTTATTATAATTTGGAGATATTCCAATTTTAAATTATTTTATCACTAATTCTAATTTTAGGACTCTAATTCTATTTTATCGAACGGAGTGATAATACTGAAATTTCAAAGGACTTTAATTCTATTTTATTGAACGGAGTGATAATACTGAAATTGTGCATTGAATGGAAATATTGGATGCACATTGCGAATAAAATCGTGTAATGCTTATACTTTAGAGCATCATAGGTGATGATTCAAATTTTTATTTGAATTTAAATTAGAATTTGAGTAAAAATTAAATTTGATTTTCATGCTCGATCTTTAATGATCACTTAAATTCAAATTTATAAATAAAATTGTACTGATTTGAATCTTAATTTAAATAAAATTGTAGTTGGATGTGAGTTTGATTAATTACTAGAAAAATGTTTTCTTAAATTTTGACTTCAATGATATCCTTGGAGTTGGTGTTATCCATGGATGTCCAACATGATTAATCCTCCCAATCAACTAGAACCCTTCAAAGTTCAAACACCCCAATGTTGCTTTGGGGACCCCAGAAGGTTTCAATCAAAAAGTTTGTCCTGTCCCATTAAAATTTTAAGAAATTGTACGGAAATTCAAACAGGAAGAAAAGTTGTAACGCAGTTTTCAAAAGAACTGTTATACTTACAAAATAGCAGGTGATATAAAACTACAGACTTCAATTATATGCTAACATATGTCTCATATTTTGACTTTTTCAAATTTTCTTTCAATTATAGTCAAAGAATAATGATTGTTATTCACAAGGCTTTGAATTCTTTTAATTCAATGGCTAAAATTATTCCAAAGCTATAAAGTAATTTAGTATTTGGAAAGAAGATTGTTTGTCCTGTCAAAAAATAATATTTCAGTAGTATAACAAAAATATTAAAATATAACATTTTAATATTATAACATTGTTAAAATTTAATTTTAATATGACTTAAATAACTCTTAGCATTGGAGATGTCCGAATATAGAGGACAAGATTATTATCACTAAGTTATCTAATTTTTAGAAATATTTCTTTAATATTTTTTATGAGCAAATATGAAATTTTTTTTTTTTTTTTTAAAGAAAACGATATGAATTTATTAATGATTGACAAAATCCAAAGGGTTATAACTAAACAAAAGAGAACAATTCAAGAAGAATGTAGAAATCTCCTTAAAGAAACTTCAAGTCTAGAAAAGAATAAAATAATTCAAAACATCAAAGAACTTCAAGATTAATTGATTAGCACTTTATTTATATCCTAGTTATTATAACTAGGTTGCCTAATCTTCGTAGGTTGATTGATTATCTTACTTTCTTTCAATTGAATATTGATTTCCTTCACTATATGCCAATCAAATTGTTACACATGTATATTGAAATAATTAATAACTAACAAAAAAAGATCTGCACTTTCTTATGATCGATGTTGCTCTCCCGAATATTTAATAAAAGAATTACAATCATGATTAGCATAAACAGCACCATGTAAAGCGTATCCTAATGTTGCCTCCCTCTCATGTATGAAAATACGGGCTTTAAGGTTGGAAACTAATTACTACGTCGTTTGGAGGAAGAGAGTTATTAGGGTAATGCAAAATTAAGTATTTACACCACCTGAATAAAGTTCTAACAAGAGTTAGAAACAGTGGCAGATCTAAATCTTGAGAAAGGGGAGTAAGAATATAAAAATTTAAATTTAAATGTGATTATTATAAAAATATAAAAAATTTGGGAGGCTATTCCTAATTTTTAAATTTCTTTTATGCAAGTGGAAGAAAAAAATCAAATTTTTACAGCCCATAGCCCTCCTCTGTGTCTGCCACCTGTTAGAAATTGAGAAGAAAAAGTTCGAGTGTCAGAAAACAAGTGTATATGTATAACATGCATATATAACAAGGATAAACTGAACATGGTGAAAAAGAGACGAGGATCATCGAGATAATAAATACATGCTTTGCTGGAGATGATGATGATGATGATAATGATAATAATAATAATCGAGATAACTTGATTTATTTAAGATAAAAAAATCTCTCTCATACATATTATTCTAGTCTGTATTGTTGCTTACATTGTATTAGAACTCTCCTTTTTTTATCACTTGTATAAAACAAATAAAAATTAATATTAATAAAAATGACTAGCCATGTTAAACACCACTCGGTGGGTGATCCAGTGGAATTGAAGGAGCGAATTTTGAACGAGTCGTAAGTAAACTCAGACATCTTAGCTCCGATTCATCTCAGCGTGCAAGTCACTCACAAAATTTGTCATGGTACTATATATTTTTGCCTTTTTTTTGAAATTGTTTTTTGCTCTTTTTATTTTTTAATATTTTATTTCTAGCTCATTGTTGTTAAAAGGATTTCATGCTCTATTTTTTTTTATGAATCATCTTGAGTTAGTTTACGTGTATCTGACTAAGTCTCTTTTCCCGTAATAGTCAAATTCATCTTTTAAATTTTAACTACCAACAATCAATGCAGAAGATACTTGAATTCGAAATGTTTGAATTTTATTCAAAACGTCTTTACCCGTCAACCTTAAATTTCATGCTCTATTTGATTACTTCAATAGATGACAAAGGGTAAAGAAATTATATGGAGAAACTTGCAAAGAATAATGACCATATATGGCGGGTGTCATAAATATACACAAATTGGCTATTAGAGTGTTTTTTTTTTTTTTTTATGGAAGAAATGTTAAAGAAAAAGATAACATAAGGTTATTAGGATATTTATTCAACTAGAATATTTTTTATTATGAACTTCAAATTACTTCTTTCACCTTGCATTTGAAATCTACATAAATAATGCTTTCCAATAAATCCGACCATCTTGATAAAGTCAAAATCTAAATATACTTGTATTATTTATAGGGGTAGATTCATGAAGTTTAGTTAGGAGATGAAATCGTAGGAATTAAAATTTAAGGTGATTCATATAAATATATTAAAATAATTTGAAGAGGGATAAATTTCATTTTGTTAAAATATTTTAACAAAATTAATTGAAAGAAATACATTAAAATGGCTAGAAAATTTTGGAATGAAAAATGAAAAAACATAATGGATAAAGATTGGGTTGGGCTAAAATTTTGAAAGAGAAATAATAAGTAAAGACTGGATTGAGTTAAAATTTTAAGATGTACTAATTTGTAAAAAGCTAAATCTTTACATGTATAAAAAAAAATTCTATAATATGCGAGATTGTAACTCAGTCTAGCCCCCTACATCCCTATGTTCTCGTCTCCTTTGATTACTTAAATAGTTAAGATGATAATTCATACGTTTTAAACTTAATTTAAACAGTTGACAATCTAATAACTAATATTATATGATTTAATATCTATTAGTTAACTTTTTGTTTGTTTGTAAAATAACTTCATTTCATGGTACTTTATTAATAATTTGATTACTTCAAATTAATAGATTTTTGTTCATATAATATTAGTTAGTAAAATAAAAGTGTAAACATATACATAAATATTATGATTGCATCGTAAAAATCAACTAAGTTACAGAATTTTCACCTTTACGACTAATGCTAGCACAAGCCAATTTTACTTAGATAGTGGGAATCATTCCTTCTTTTTATCTTGTTTCTTGTGAAAAATAAGTTCAACATTTTTTGTTATTTTTCATTGCTCACACCTGTTGAAATGCTTTTCTAGCTGCTATGTTTGATTTTTTTGGTCTGGTTTGTTTCTTTGTTTCTTTCTAGTCCTTTCTTTCTTTCTCTATTTTGTTTATTTAAGAAGGACGTGCTCGGTATAAAATAATTAAACCAATTTTACTTTACATGTATTATAAGCGGGGAAAACAGAGACTGTTTTATAAAACATTTTTTTTGGAATATTCTGGTATGAAAAGATCAGAAACATAATTTGAAACAAGAATCTATTTTATGAAAATAGAATTTCCCAGAAAATAGGAAATTGTTTTGTGACACAGAATTTTACAAAAACAGAATACAAAATTAAAAGTAGGATTTACAAAACTTACAGAAAGGGAAAAACATATTTGGTTGACTATGACTAGTGTATTATATTATGTCCTTAATATAGAATTTGACCTCGCACTATTGTTTTTTAGTTGAATTAGTGATTTTCTTTTAAGATTTAATGATTCCGCACATTATTGTAGCATTGCAATCAACGAGCATAACGAGCCAAAAATAATGTTTGAACTCTCTCACACAGACTTTATTAATTGAAAGATATGGAATGAGTGTGTATTGAAAGATATGCAAAAATAATGCTTGCCTACTGTATTTCAATTCACTCCCTTTCTCTTCCTCCTCTCCCCTTCTCTCTTTTATTGTTGCTCTTATGTACTCCTTGTACTTTTTCTATCAATAAAAGTCTTCTTTGTTGATAAAAAAAAAAAAAAAGGAAAGGAATATATAGACCACTACAATGTAAAACTCTGTAAAATCGTATTGGCCTCAATGCCAAAAACCGTGTGACTCTCCTCATTTATATACACTTATAGAAGAAGTTTGAAATACAAAGATATATAAAAATAGAAATTTAAATACAGTCAAGAGTTATCTCCTAAAGTAGATAAGTGTTTATCTGTATCATTCAAACGTAACTGATCTGGTGGATAAGATAAGTGAGAAGCCAAGGAAATCTCGGTGGTTTGAATTTTGTGGTTATCATCTCCCCGCAAGCTAATGGGGAGAGAAACCACCATTAGCTTGTCACGAAGCTGACAAAACCGAGCTGAACTTAGTGTCTTTGTAAAGATATCAACAGTCTGATCATAAGAACCAATAAACTGAAGGGAAATATATCGATTAGCAACTTTCTCGCGGATGAAGTGAAAATCAACTTCAATATGTTTAGTGCGAGCATGAAACACAGGATTAGAAGCAAGAGTAAGAGCACCACTGTTATCACACCAAATAGTGGGAGCTGTAGGCAAAGAAATATGAAGTTTTTTTAGGAGCATACGAATCCAATACAGCTTAGCAGACTTAATAGCTAATGCCCTATATTCTGCTTCAGTGCTAGAACGAGCTACCACTGATTGTTTCTTGGCAGTCCACGAGATTAAGCAAGAGCCAAAGAAAACGCCATACCCAGTAGTTGATCGTCGATCATCGGGATTACCAGCCCAATCTGAATGACAAAAGGCCTGAAGAGTTTGCTCACCCTTAGTGTACCACAATCCTAGATTAATAGTGCCTTTTAAGTATCGTAAGACACGTTTTGCTGATGTCCAATGAACAGAATTAGGACAATGCATATGTTGACATAATTGGTTGACAAAAAATGTTATATCAAGTTTAGTCAGGGTGCAATATTGGAGAGCTCCCACAGTTTGTCGATATTCTGTAATTTGAGAAGCTGTGAGTGGCTCACCAACAAGAGTGGATAATTTAAGGCCTGTGGTACAAGGAGAGGAAGCAGGTTTGGCCCCAACCATCTTGGTACGATGAAGAAGATCCCCAAAGTACTTGGACTGTCGAAGATGTAGTCCAGAAGAGTCACGACTTGCTTGGATGCTGAGAAAATAGCCTAAAGGACCAAGGTCTGTCATCTTGAACTCGGTCTGCAACTTCTTGATGAGAAACTGAATGAGAGAGGGATTTGTACCTGTAACAAGAATATCATCTACATAGATGAGGATAAATAGATGACTATTGCCCTTATGATACACAAATAAGGAGGGATCCACTGGTGATGATAGGAAATCGAATTCAAGTAAAGTTTGAGATAGACGCATAAACCAAGCACAAGGTGCTTGTTTGAGGTCATAAAGTGACTTGGTCAATTTGCAAACATAATCTGGAAAATCTGAATTAACAAACCCCTTAGGTTGCTCCATATATACATCCTCTAGCAAGATCCCATGAAGAAAAGTGTTAGATACATCAAGCTATCTGATTTCCCAATCAAATTGGACAGAAAGTGTAAGAATCACCTGTACAGTAGAAGGCTTAATTACTGGACTAAAAGTCTCAGTAAAGTCAATACCTTTTTCTTGAAAAAACCCCAAAGCCACTAATCTTGCTTTGAATCTGTCAGCCTTACCTATGGTTGTTTGTTTGACTTTATACACCCACTTATTTCCCACCACATTATGATCAACAGGTCTGGGACATAGCTTCCATGTCTCATTAGCCAATAAAGCATCATATTTTTCTTTCATAGTAGTACACCATTCAGGTAATAAAGCAGCTTGTCGGTAAGAATTTGGTTCAAGTGGGTCACATTACTGGATAATGCTTGGAGAGGATATTTGGTGGAATAGAGTTTAAAATTTGAAAATGTGCAAGGTTTGAGGTTGCCCGTTTGGGAGCGAGTTGTCATAGGGTGATGAGATTGATTGGAAGAAGAGGAAACTTTGGGTATAGAGAGAATAGGAGCTGGACCAGGTATGAGAGAAGGTAGAGTGGAAATATTAGGAGATGTGGGGGCAAGTAAGGATTCTAGAGGAGAATCAAGTGAATCTGAAATAATTGGATATGAATGTGGTAAATTAGAAGTAGATAAAGAAAAAGAAGGAGAAGGTAAAGATGTACCTTGAGAGGAGACCACTGGAAGAGGTTCAGAGGACTTCAATCCATCCTCAGCAGGAAATGTATTCTCATTAAACACAACATGCCGTGAGATTAACACTTTTTGAGTGATAGGATCCAAGCATCTATATCCATTTTGATGGGAACTATAGCCTAAAAATATGCAACTTTTGGATCAGAACATTAATTTGTGAGTTGCATATGGTCGTAACAATGGAAAACAAGCACAACCAAAGGTGCACAAGGAGGTATAATCAGGATGCTTGCCAAATAATTAATAATATGGTGTTTGGTTATCAAGAGTAGGTGTTGGCAGTCTATTAATGAGAAAGATGGATGTTAAAAATGCATCAACCCAGAATTTAGTAGGCAAAAGTGACTGAGCTAATAGAGACAGTCCCATTTCCACCACATGACGGTGTTTGCGCTTAGCAATCCCATTTTGTTGGGGGTGTATGAGGACAAATGAGGCGATGTTAGATTCCATTAGAGGAAAGAAACAATTGAAATGGGTTGGACATGTATTCTCCACCTCCATCCGATTGTAATTGCTTAATTTTGCAGGAAAATTGGTTTTCAACTAGTGTTTTGAATTTAGCAAAACAAGCATATACATCAGATTTATTTTGGAGAAGATAAAGCCATGAGAATCGTGAAAATTCATCAATGAATATAACATAATACTTGCGGCCACTGAGAGATTTAGTAGAACAAGACCATACATCGATATGAATTAATTGCAAAGGAAAGGAAGAAACACGAGTAGAAGGTTTGAAAGGAAGTTGTTTACCTTTGTCAAGTTGGCAAGGTTCACAAAAATGCATTTTATTCACTAATCCTTCAATAGGTAAGGAATGTTTATTTAATAACTGAGATACAATAGGAAGAGATGCATGACCTAATCTAGAATGCCAAATAGAAACTGGTGCTTTAATTCCTACAACGGCTGCCAAATCATGTGATTTATTAATATATCGACATTGACTGCAAATGGATTGGATAGAGACCACATTCACTCCTGCCTTCCAGTAGTGTCGCCCCCGTTTGTATGTCCTTGACAAAATAATGAGTACCAGTTAGAATAAAAAAGCAATTATTATCAAGACAAAATTGATTGATGGAAAGCAAATTGGCAGAAGCTTAAGGACAATGGAGGACACGTTTGAGGTTTAGTTTAGCTTTAGGGGTATGAAAAATAGCGGTACCAGTATGTGCAATACTCAAACCTTGCCCATTACCAACAGTTACATTTTCTTGTCCTGTGTATGGTTTTTGTAGAGTGAGATGCTCCAGATTGGCAGTAATATGCTAATTAGCTCCGCTGTCAGCAAACCATGTGTCTTCCTCTTGCGCAACATTGGTATGTGCCACCATAGCAACTAATTGAGTTGGTGGATGATGACCCTGATATGCATAATCCATTCTATGAAAGCAATCTAATGCCTTGTGACTTAACTTTCCACAGATTTGACAAGGTGACTTGGGAGTGGGAAATGAGTGCTGCATCTGATTTGGCTGAGGTGAGGAAGGTAAACCAGAGGGTTTTGGTGAAGATTGAGGGCAAGGATTTTGTGAATATAAAGGTCGTGAATATGGTTTACTTGGGTTTTTGGGTTTGCGATTGTACTGCTGATGGTTGGATTTTGGAGTGAAGAATGCAAAATTATTGGTCTCAAGTGGTATAGAAGTATTCTGGTTTTCCAATAACAGTTCATATGACAAGAGCTCGGCTTGAAAGTCTTCAAAAGAAACATTCTTGTCTCTAGTAGCAAAGGACAAAGAGGTTATAAAAGGATTAAAGGAGGGGTTGAGGCCATTCACAATATAAGACATTAAGTCATCATCCGCAAGTGGCTTACCAACTGCAACTAATTCATCTGACACCAGCTTCGCCTTTTCAAGAAAATCAGTGCACTTCATTGACCCTTGATGAAGAGTCTGCAGCTTTCGCTTTAGGTGGTGCACTCGGGTTCTGGATTGAGAGGCAAACTTGTTTGCTAGAGAACTTCACACCTTTCGAGCAGATGTGATGCCATAGACAGAAGCTAGCACCTTGTCAGTCAGAGTGGCATTGATCCAACTTAACACACACTGATCTTTCTTATTCTAGAGAATATAATCTGGATTAAGAGGACCATCAAGGGACTTTGATGGACACGGCTCAGAACCATCCACGAAGCCCATCAAGTCATGACTTTTCAACACTGGCACAATCTGAGATGACCATATGAGATAGTTTGAGTCACTCAGCTTGATTGACACAAGATGACCAATGTTTGGAGGAGCAAAGGTAACATTGGAGGAAGCGGAATAAGAGGAAGCCATAGATGAGAAGGAAAGGATCGGTTGAAATTAGGAGTATGCCAATGGCTTTGATACCATGTAAAACTCTATAAAATGGTATTGGCCTCAATGCCAAAAACCGTGTGACTCTTCTCATTTATATACAGTTACAGAAGAAGTTTGAAATACAAAGATACATAATAACATAAATTTAAATATAGTCAAGAGTTATCTCCTAAAGCAGATAAGTGTTTATCTGTATCATTCAAACGTAACAAATCTGGTGGATAAGATATGTGAGAAGCCAAGGAAATCTCGGTGGTTTGAATTTTGTGGTTATCATACAAGACTCTTTAGTATAAGCACGAAACTAATGATCACTTTTGTTCATGACAACATTTTGGATAGCTCAAAAAGGTAACAAAAATGATAATGCTGTAAAAAATATTTAAATAAAATTTTCATTCACATCTTAATGATTTTCATCAACTGAATACCTATTATTAATCTACTCATAGATGATAACATATTTTTTTATATACCATTGAAATATACATTCCTCCTCCCTGTAATCCTCAGAACACTACTCTATAATCATTCTCATGAGACACTTTTAAATATGTGCGCCTTTGTGTGTGTATATAAATTCCTTTTGTTTTATGTAATTTTTGTTTGAACCCAATTAAGTGGGTCTTTTGCATACTAGAATAGTCGCACAATGATTTAGGGAAGTGGGTCTGTTTCCTTTAACATGTTCTTTTTGCTCTTTTTTTTTTGCTTTTACTACATTTTTTTAAAATTTTTTTTCCCCTTTTAGGGTTAGGTCTTCTCTTCTTTTATTGCACATTTGCATGGGAAGATCTCAAGCCCACCAGTCAATGTTTGGGGATGCAGCATCATCAAGATTCACAAACTTCAGGGGGTTCTTATTGGTTGGAGCAGAAAGCTGATGCCTTCTTTACTTGAAAGCTCTTTTCATATGGGAATCTTGATGATGCTGCATCACCAAATATATGACTACTCTACTTTTGATTACGCAGTGACTTGGCTTGATGGAAGAGAGTGGAAATGCTTACCTTAAACGATGCATCATGAAATATGAAGGTAATTTTTCTTTAATTTTTATCTTCTTTTTCTTTTCTTTTCTTTTTTCTTGGCGAAAATTTACAAACTTCCAAACCAATCAAGGCGGTAAAATCGAAAAAGTGGGTGTTGCTGCTTGGTTTCTGCTAACATCTAGCAGGGTGCAATGGTCAGAGTTAGGGTTTGTGTCTAAATCCCCAGGTGTACTCGAAAGCCTCTGTGCTTGAGGATCACTTTGGACACTCGCAGAGATTCGATCTCCACGCTCTCATTGGTGTGTGCAAGTCAAGTGAACTGGTGATGCGGGTGTGTGACTTACACACGCTTGCAAGAGCACAAGGATCAGATTTTCGCGAGTATTGTTAGCATTCGTGATTTGTGCGATAGTGTTTTCCCTAGCCCTCTATACCTCTGAACAGTAATATTCCCCTATCTTTTTCAATTTTTATTTCAAGATGTAGATCTATTCGTCTCAGTAGGGAGCTGGCCCTTTTTGGTACTGAAACGACAGGATACATGAAAAATTATGGTCTTCTGGTAATTGTATAACATCCTATTATCAGATTCCTTTCCCTCATCTTAGGATATTCCCCTAACATTTTTTTTCAAATAATCTTTATTACACCAGACTTGGTAATAATTTGTAAGTTGGATTTGAGATTTGGAGCTTTGATTCCTTGCAGCAAAGAACTTTATGTAATAGCTGCATCGAAGAGTTGATCCAGTCAGCAGTGTTTGCCCTAATCGCTGCATCTAGTTCATTGTCTTATTATCTTATTGGGACATGGTTTATAATTTTGAAGGTCATGGGGACTTTACATCAATCCAAAGTAGGTTAACTTCTTGTTGCTTCATTTTGTAGTTATGTGACTAGTACTTGTCTGAAGTCATCATACATGGGAAATTAGCTTTAAGTGACTGAAGCAATTCTTCTCCTTTTCCCTTCACCGTTTTGCAGTAATCTGACCTAAGACAGGTCAGGTTGGTTCATAGTTGCAGGTAATATTTTTCAGAACATGTGGTCCGTATTGGGTAATGTTCGGGATCTCAATTTTACATTTTCAATGTGATGTTTCATTTTTACCCTAAAAAGTTTTGGTTTTAAAGTAATAGTAATTTTACATGATATCAGAGGGATCTTCTTTTCTGTTCACTCGATACTTTGTTTGTAATAGTAATTTTAAATGATATCAGAGGGATCTTCTTTTTTGTTCATTCGATACTTTCTTTGTTCGATTCAAAATTTGCACTCTCTCACACAGCAAAGTCATGATTCACACTCTCACTCTCGGTCCGTGGTGTGTGCGAGACTTATCAAGAATTAAAAGAGCCGGTTAGTGCATAATTTTCTGACATTTGAAATACATGTTTGAAGGTTTCATAACTGCAAGTTTGCTTGCATATATGACTAACCAAATTCCAATGGCAATTTCAGCAACACAATGGGCTACTTTAATTTTATATGTGATGCAATGATGGTGTACTAAGTCTGTCATTACTCTATAATATTGTTGTAACAGCTTCCCGCATCACAACAAATTCAATTCTGACAATTTGTTTCATCAATTCTACTTATTCAAACTTCTTCTTTTTTGGATAGAGAGTAGAGCTGAGGAGATTGGGGTAACATGAACAAAGAAACTGCAGATGCTGAAAGATATTGAGTTGAACATTTCTTTAAAACACTAATTAATTATCGGTTTAAATGTTTAGTTTCCTAATATTAAATTGACTTGGGAAGATTTGATTCAATTCCACAATTTAGTCTCCAGTTAGAGAAATTGTATAAAGATTAGAATATATTTGAAAAGATGTGGGCTTTCTTTAGGATTTTTTTTTTCAATGAGGGAGACTTGTCAAGCACTAGTCTTTTGGATGTGTGATTGTGTGTAAACTCCAGGTATATAATTTCATTCTTAAAATTCGCATTTTAAATATGAAGAGAGATAATCTTTACTGACTTTTTTTTTTTTTGTGTAAGAACTAAGAAGCTGTACATATGAAAAAGTTTATCTTTAATATATATAAATAAATTTTGTGTAACTTATAATTATTAATTATTATAATGCTGCAATAATCCTTCCTAATTGGGGAAAGAAGGGAAAAATGGAATGCATTTTGCTCAAAACTCTTTCTCCCCTTTTATGGGCCCAAATAAATGTGGAGACCCAATAAGTCAACATGCTCATGCACTGCATGTTTGGTTCAGGAGTTGCCCTAGTGTTCCCATTGAGGCATTGACAGACTCGGAGAAGCTATAAAAGGACTACTAATATATGCTGAGGAATTATTCAAACTAGTGGTCCGGCAGTTCAGATAAAAGCTACGTATTATTTATTTCATATAATACATTTAATAATCCTTGAATTATCGGTCTCTACAATTCAGTTGAATGTCACGTGAAAAAATATTATACTAATATGACTACATAGACATATTCAGATAAACTATAAAAGGACTACTAATTTACGCCGAATAGTTACCCAGTGGTTCCTAAGCTATTGGTTTCGACACTTAAGATGAAAAATCACGTATTACTCATTCAATGGTCCTTGGACCTATAAATGGCACTGGGACATATTCGAGACAGGGTGACTCTTTTCTCAACCCTGACCTTGTTTATATTTCTCACCCTTACCTCGAACCCCATTTCTTTTAAGGTAAGTTAAATTATTTTTTTGGCCACATAAGTTAAGATTTTATTATAAAAAATAACTAATACAAAAAAAAATTAATATGAGTTTAAAATCTTAAAACTCATTTTATATGGTATGATTTATGGATAAAAATAGTGTCTTATGAATAAAAAAAAATTAATATATAAATGAAACAGAATAACCATCTCTTGACTCCACTCCAATCACGAACAATTTTTTAGAAATTTACTCCGATTCCGTCTTAACTACGTTTACGAATACTTACCTGCTCCCATTAGAAGAGGGGTTGGATGAGTCAAATTAATATCCCTATTTTAACCATTAGTCTCGATAATTCATATGAATGTGATATAAACATAAAATATAGTAACATATTTACGTGAACTTTGTCTGAATTGTTAGAATCAATGGTCTACATATCATGAATATTTTCAAATACATGCTAATATGCTATCAAAGCTAGTTAGTTCAAACAGTGGTCAAAAAGAGGATAGAACCTCTGTAATTAACAACCAGGACAATAAAGAAGTATAGGTCAATTACAAGCATCATTTTCGAGGTGGTCTTCTGAAGAATCAATTCTAACAAATACTAATTAATTTGTGACATTTGTCATTGTTATTTACAACAATATGAAACTATGAATAAGCTGTCTTTTTACAAGTTCGATTCTAATAAGTAATACAAACCAACAATGTGAATTGTGAGAAATCTCTCTCTCTCTCTCTCTCTCTCTCTCTCTATATATATATATATATATATATTTGAATTCAGTGGAGCATAGACACCAAATTATATAGGTTTGAACTATTGTTAAATGTGTGTACTATAAAGTTCCACGGTTTGTTGACGCCCCCTTGATGTGTGGCTCACATGCATGCATGTGGGCCTTCAAATGCTTATATTCTCATAACACATGATTAGCATCACCAAAATCTATTAATCACATAAAAGAGTTGAAAAGTAAGGTGCAATGTACATCCAAAACCCCAATATTGTCACACCCCATGTGACATTAACAATAATACTTTGATTTTTGACCTTTCCCCACACTTTCTTTGACCAAGCTCATTATTTCATAATATATACATATAAATGATTTATCAGTTAATCAATGCCACCTTTATTTATTTTATCAGTAATGAATCCTAGATATTGAACATATTATTAGAAATTAATGATGTAGTCTTTGGTATTTATTTAATCGTCATTGTTTTGGCCTTTTTGCAAGAAAAAACTATGAACAATTTTTTTTTTTTTTATAGACCTAATAGGTGTAATGTGGAAAGCACGTGCTCTTCTACATTTCTCTTTATTAAAAGGACCCAACATGGCCAGTTGAAGATAATTGCTATCCTTATTCAAACTTTTTGTTAATTCATCATTTTTTGGTAAGGTCATATGGAGATGGTTATTTGGAATCAAACAGTCGTCTCTTATCCTTTTTTTTTTCTTTTCATTTCTTTTTTTCTTTCTTTTATTTTATTTTTTAATACAATGATAAGATAGAGAGAATTAAACTCACGTTAAATATGTGAAAAATGAACACAGCTGCACCCGCCTGACTTGGATGAAATCTCGGTCTTTCTCTCATTCTTTTTAAGAATGATAATGCTCCGGCATAATTATAATTTGTTATATATACAATGTACATATATTTTTTTACTTTACATGATATACATATGATTATATACGTGACACAATAAAATTGTAATACATATGTGAATAAGAGAAAGTGACTCCTATCAAAATATGAAATCAAACATTATCTAATCTTTATTTTATATATATATATATATATATACACACACACACACATATACATACATCTTTTTTGAACAAAAAATACTCGGAATCTACATGTACGAACAATTAGCGGTGGGAAAAGTTTTGACCAGCTAATTCATATTAGAAAATAGGAGAGAGATGAATAAGTGAATACAACCAAGCTCCCACCATAACAATATTACTAAGTTATTACTAAAGGTTTTCCTCCTACCTAACTCATCTCAATTATGCAGAGGATCATGCATGTGGCGTAAGCATAAAGGAGAGAGCCCTAACCAGTGGTGGATCGGAAATTATAATGGGGTACAAAAGTGTAAATACTAAAATTTAAAAGAACTTTTGTGAATATATAAAAAAAAATTTTTTTGAAAAGTTAGAAATTTTTTTGAATTGGGCAGGAGATAAAGATATAAGTACAGGATAATGATTTACGACTCAAATATTGATGTCCAACTAATGTTTAAACACGCACATGAAGTGGGTGCATCATTATGATAAATTCACTTAATGGGAATATTTAGACACTATTTAAGTATTAATATTTAAATATTCTAATATTATTCATAAATTAAAAAGACATATTTAAAAATCTTTTAAAAATATAATTAAGTATAATTTTAAATATAGATTTTTGAGAGGAGAAGTTGATCACCCCCCAGCCTTGATTGGCCTCGTCCCGGATTAGCCCCTGACACTAAATGGGCCACACATCACAAAGTAGAAATTAGGATGATCACATGAGTTTGGAGGGAATTAAATTGTAGTTTTAGCAGTTCATGATTGACCTAAAGAGCTTTAATATCAAAACTTCTATTAGTATTCACATCTAAAATTCAAGAATATTCAATTACAGCATTAAGAAATCTTCTAATTGAAACCAGCTTGTAGGTTGTCCAACACCAGTCCAAGCAGGGGCTGATGGACAGTGGGCAGTGGAGCATCCGCCCCCACTGAAATTTTTGAAAGAAATTAGGATTAGTTCAACATTTTAAAAGTTAAAAAAAAAAAAACCATTTAAAATTTGCTCTCATTGAATAATTTATTTTAAATTTGCTCCCATGGAGTTTGTTTTCACTAATATTCTTAATTAGTCGTATTAGTGGATAGACAAAAAAATCAATTGTTAAAATATTAAACAATTAAGTTATGTCATTTTTATTAATTTAAGGTTTTATAAAAATTGGTGGTTTAACATAAAACAAATAAGCAAAAGTTCTAATTTCAAATCTTACTATTATTGACCCATTTTTGAGAGAGAATCTAGACTCATGTGCGGAGACTTATTAAAAGATCATTAATTTTTTTTTTTTTACATATTCTTGATTAAAGATTCTCACTCATGAAGGCATTGGAGAGCTAATTGGTAAGTTTGGTTGAACGGAGGCATTGTTGGCTGATTAAACTAAGCTCCATAATTTTAGAAAGTTTCTTAACTTTCATTTATTAACTTCTATTAATATTTTGAGTATTTTTGAATAATCTTAATTATAGTTGGACTAATATTCTAATGATAATTATTTTTCTAATTATAGTTAAACAAATTATAGTAATATGTAATATTAAATATCTTTATTAATATAAAACTTAGATTGAATATTATATATACGAAAGTCTCTATCATATTAAATTTTGATCACGACAAAGAGTAGTGGCACAATAATAGTGTGATGGGGCTTGCGCAGCACATAGATTTGGCCGGGAGTTTTTTGTGAGTGGCTTTGAGCCATCACGTTAAATACTATGGCATGTGTTTTTTTTCCAATAAAATATTGCTTTGAATAGTTCAATAAGATCAATAGTTTGATTGACTCTATTTTCTCTTCTTTTAATCTATCATATTGAGATTGTTTGATTTGGTTTGGTTTATTTCATTGAGTTAAAGACAAATGAGTGTATTGCTTCTACTATTATGTTTTAATAAATTCATAAGTGATTCTAAATTCTATTTTTAGTATTAGAAAAATTTTAAATTCTTCAACTGGTATCAAGGTAATTTTTTGAGTCTTCCAGTGTTTCAATTACTTACTCATGTTATACTATCATTTTACATAAAAATTATATCATGGTTTAATATTTTAACATTAAATTTTGCCTCTGTTTAATCTTTATTTATTTAATATATTTAAGATTATGACAAGAATAAATAATTCTTTTTTTTATTTTCGTCAAGGTACTATTTCATGAGTTTACTTAAAAAAAAAAAAACTTATTTAAAGGTTTAAATTCTTATGATTTCTTTCTTGTCTAAATTTCACTTGAATGACATATCAGACAATAGTTTTTAATGTTGCTTTTTGTTTTCAATAGTTTTTTGGTAGTTAATATGTAGATGTGTATATATATATATATATATATATATATATATATATATAGAGAGAGAGAGAGAGAGAGAGAGAGAGTGAGAGAGAGAGAGAGAGAGACAATAGGTCTTAAGGTTACTTGAAATTGAAAAAATGAATCGGACAAAAGTATCCTCAAAAGAAAGATTAAATCTCAATTAAATAATTATAACTAGTTTATATCTCATAATTCATTCAAATAAATAAAACTACCGAGTTATTCATATAATTATTCTAAGAATCATTAAAATAAAAGAGAAAAAAAATCATTAAAATGAATAAAAAATTTGTATTTGCTGAATTAAAAAAAAAAAAAAAAACTCTTGAGAACAGTTAAGTTAAGACAATGACTAAAATTTATTGAATTTAATTTAAATTTGTTAATAAATTTTAAACTGTCCACGTTAAAACAGAATCCTAGCTTGGTCCGCGAGTACAAGCCTAACATAAATCAATTTCATCTGGTGGTATATTTTGAATCGAGTATGTGCTTCCAAATTGAATAACTTAAAAATTAAACTATCTGGATTCTGAGAGATGAACCAGAAGGAAGCATGTGCATATGAATCTTATGATCATTATTTTTGGGTAATGATGAGAATCCTGTAGCTGCGGGTGGCTTTGTACCTCGAATGATTAAACTTTCACCAGATCCATTTCATAGATATGAAGCTTGTGTGAGGGATAACCACCTCCTTGCGCCCATGGAGAATTGAAATTAGTACGGATGAGTCAATGATGGTTGCAGGGGGGGACAAGGCCATACCCCCCTTCCCCTTAACAAAATTGGGTGTTGTGCTTTTTACTTCTAATTTTGTTAGTGCTCAATTATATGAGTAATAGAAACGAACATTTAAAAAACATAGGTTCGTTTTGAAAAAAGTTATTTACTGATACTTTTTTAAAATGTTCGTTTTGATATTGAAAATGTTTAAACAAGCGTTTTGAAAAGTCCAAATAAATATTTACTTATCTCAAATATTCGTTTGAAACGTGAAAATGGCCAAATAGGCGTGGAACTGCCCATCCAAACACAACATTAATATTTTTTAACAAAATATGACTTCCTCCCCCTTCTAAATTTTGTTTACATATTCATATGAACCCTTTTAAGTTTTAATACCTATAATTTGATCTTTCAAAAATTTGAATATTGTAATTTTTATAACTAATTTTGTTAGAAATTTTTAACAAAATAGGACTTGACTCTTCCAAATTATTATTTTTATATATATTCCTATGAATTTCCTAAATTTTAATTTGACCCTTCTTATCTGAAGTTTCTAAATCCGTGTGTGAGTTCACAGCTTGTCCCAAAATCCTCGTTACGACTAGACCAGCTGGATGGGGGAAGCTTGAATTTTACCTTTAACCTTTAATGATGGATTGGGATACCATTTAACCTTTAATCTAGCACAATCCAACAAACTACCAAAGTTAAAAACATGTTGAAGAAAAACAATCTAATCCAATATGTCCAATGAAGGAGTTAAAAAAAAAATTGAGAGAGAGAGAAGATAAGAGATAAAGACCTTGCACACTCATAATCTGCAGTGATTTTAATCTGCTTGTGTTTTGTTGGTAATTAGTAATTACTGAAAATTAAATTAATCTGATTGTATTGCTTATCCTGTGCATTTTTTCTTCACATGAGATGGATTTCACAAAGATGAGTCTTATTGTAAACTCCATCTCATCAGGGGCAGCTCAACACATTCAGAGGCCTAAAACAAAATTGTAAAATGAGGCTTTTTTTATTTATTAAAATTTTATAATTTTTTTTATTTAAAATTTATTTTTCTAGCTTTTTGATATGCAAAATTACTAATTAAATTCACTACAAGAAAACAGGTTTTTAGCGACGCACACGTGACTATTAGCGACGCACATGTGTGCGTCGCAAATAATGTTTTTCCCGCCTAAGAAAAAAGGGGCGCGAAAGCTTTAGCGACGACCAAAAGGTTATTTGCGACGCACTGTGCGTCGCTAATAACATGGAACTTTTTGCGACGCATATGTGTGCGTCGCAAATAATCTCTTTTATCTTTAGTGACGCACATTAAGACTATTAGCGACGCTCTATGTGCGTCGCTAATAGTTTGATAAAATCCCAAACGTTGCGCGATCTCTCTTTCTCTTGTTCTGTTTTTTTTTTTTTTCTCTGTCTCTCTGTCTCTCTGTCTCTCAACTCCTAGATTTGAGTTTGCCACCACCGTTCGCCGCGCCGCCGCTTCCACCACCACCGTTCGCCGCGCCGTCACTTCCACCGCCACCGTTCGCCGCGCCTGTCTGTTTTGCATTTGATCTCTCGGTTTCTCTCTCTGAATCGGTCGCTCGTTTCTCTTCGTTGCTCGGTATGAATATCTATCTATCTATCTATATATATATAATTTACATAATTTCTTGAAAGCTATATTGTTTAAATTCTTTTGTATCATATACTCATTAAGCATGCCCCAATGGGAACTTTGTACATGGCATTCAATGAACCGAAGGTTGGAGAATCATTTAGGCGTTAAATGTAAGAGAAGTATAATTTTGGGGTTTTGACTGTGTGAATCTTGGAATCTGATTAAATTCAGGATTGAATGATGCAAATGTTATTGTCTATAAAATCAAGAATCTCTTTCTTTCTTTTTTTCTTTTTCCCTTTCCTTTTTTTGGCTATTCCTCTTTCCAAAAAAAATTTTTAAAATCAATTATCAAATCACAAATCATGTTCTGAGCTTACTCATTAATTCATATTGCTAGAAGAAAAATAGCTCACTAGACATCAAAACTTGTAGCCTAGAAGAGGGTTTTTAGCATACAATTTAGCCTAGTAAAATTCCCAAAATTTTGGCATTCATTTCTTATTTCTTTTCAAATACAAGTTCATATCCCTAATTTACTTATTATGTTCAAAATTGCATTATAACATCAAGCCCTATGGTGTCAAAACAAGATTTTGTGAAGGTTAGCCTTTAATTTAATTAATTAGAAGATATATCGACAAGATAACAACAACAATGCCATAAACACATTATCATATCATGGCACCAATTTTTATTTATTTATTTATTTTTTGACTCAAGAAATACCTGCATATGCACTTCAAGGCCAATTGTAAACAAATTCTCAACATGACTCCTCTTTCAGTCATGTTCATATACATACACATATATATATATATATGTATCTATATTTATATTTATAGAGAAATAGATAAAATAAATATAGTCTAGCTATAATTAGCGTTATAAATGAGTCGAGTCAAGTCAAGTCGAATAATAAATTATTTAAACTTAACTTATTAATATTTTAAGTCAAATTTTAAATGAGGTTTTACTTAAAAAAATATAACAACGACAACGACAACAATAACGATAACAATGCGATAAACATCACATCATCATTTAATGACACCATTTTTTTTCCGACTCAAGAAATGCATATGCACTTCAGGCATATTGTACACAAATTTGATTTATTAATATTTTAAGCCAATTTTAAAAAAAAATTTATTTAAAAAAAAATATAACAACGAATGACAATAACTATTGATTTCAGTGATAATGACTTCTGATCAGGCTTTTTAATCCCCAAAGCATCACAAATCATGTTCTGAGCTTGCTTTTTAAGCAATTTTACCTTCCAAAGTGCTCCTAGAAAAAGGCAGGCATCGCATCATTCTTCTAGGGTACATAAATTAAAGATAGTAGATATTTTGCCACTATTCATAACATGTTAATTATTGATGTAGGGCAAATATGTTAGTTGTTAAAATCATAGATATATATTGAAGAGTTATTGTAATATTATTTAATTTTCAAATTTGAGAACTAATATCAAATTAGTTATTTTAGATAAAATTTTTATTTTTTTATTTTCGATTTTGAATAAAAAAATTTTATTCTAGCTAGAAAGAATCAAAACCTTTAATATTTATATATAGAGTTGTAAGACTTTATTAAAGACATCTTTTATCTTTGATTTTTTTTAATATAAATAATATTTTTAGAAAATTATTTTCATTTTTGAATATTAACGTACTAGTATTGATTGTTCACATTCCATGCTGTGTCAATTATCATTCATTTTGTTTCCAAGTATTTGTAAGGCATTTTTAATTACTGGATTTGCATGCCTTGTAAAGTTGATTGTTTAGGAGCTTCCCAGGGTGATTTTTATGTTTTTATTGGACTTATTATGTTTTGATCTTGGGTGACTATTTGGTATTGCCATTTTTATTGTATATTCCTTCTATTCTTTTGGCGCTGGTAGATGATTAGATTCTTATTTGATGTCAACGTAGTTCGGATTAAGCTAGGTATATTCCATGATACCTTCTGCACTAAAATCTTTATTGATGTTGTAAGTTTATATATCTTGTATACTCTTTTACATCAATGAAAATCTTCTTCTTTGCCGATAAAAGGTAATTGCAAGGCACTTAACTTTATAACCAGCAGGGAAACAAGAAGCCTTGGTTGATGAGAGCCTTTTTTTTTTCTTTGGGGTAAGTAATGAATTTATTAAGAAGAAGAAAACAAAGCTATACAAAGAAAGCAATGGCTATAAAAAAAAAAAAAAAAAGAGCCCAAACCACAAAAACAAACTGTACAGAGGACTAAAGGAGAAGCCAAAACAAAACTCAAGATGAAAAGATAACATTAAAAATGGCCCATCTCAAGCTTAATTCCCAATCCACATGCATATTGTCAACTTTTCTTGAGAAAGTAACATTGCATTTCAAGTGTTTGGAAATTTGTTGCAGCATATCCTCAAATCTTTTTTTATTTCTTGAGAAAATGATGGCATGATTAATCTCGTGCGTTTGGAAAAGCACAAAAGTAACGAGAAGAAGAACTGTGATTGGCAGAAAATCGTGTGCTTCTTCTGTTTAAAGTTACGAGCGTTGAGGTTCTTAAATTTCATTTCCGATACCACTGATAGGATGTCTCTTCTCTGTTTTGACTGTCATACTTGCCAACTAGGTGAAAATATGTCTTCTTCTTCTTCGATGAAAAGGGAGCTTCCTATTTTCAGGCATTTCTTCAAGGTCATGATGCCTGGTTTCCTTATAGAACTTATATGTTCTCTTTTTTTTTTTCTCTCTCTCTCTCTCTCTCTATATATATATATATATGTATGTTCAGATGCCCGGTTTGAAACTTATGCAAGTTTCAGCTCCAAAAAGGTCCATTTTAGAGTTTTGACAGACCAAAATGCCGGATATCGGCTTAAATACACCGAAACCCCATCACACACCTCAAAAATGATAAAATAAACTTGCACGAACTCACGGCACTCAGTTCAGATGCCCGGTTTGAAACTTATGCAAGTTTCAGCTCCAAAAAGGTCCATTTTGGAGTTTTGACAGACCAAAATACAGGATATCGGCCTAACTACACTGAAACCTCATCACACACCTTAAAAATGATAAAATAAACTTGCACGAACATACGGCACTCGGTTCGAATGCCCGGTTTGAAACTTATGCAAGTTCAACTCCAAAAAGGCCCATTTTGGAGTTTTGACAGACCAAAATGCAGGATATCGGTTTAACTACACCGAAACCCCATCACACACCTCAAAAATGATAAAATAAACTTGCACAAACTTACGGCACTCGGTTCGGATGCCCGGTTTGAAACTTATGCAAGTTTCAGCTCCAAAAAGGCCCATTTTGGGGTTTTGATACACCAAAATGTCGGATATCGGCCTAAATACACTGAAACCCCATCACACACCTCAAAAATGATAAAATAGACTTATGCTACTTTATGAAGTTCTTACTATTGATGCATGCAAAAAAAAAAAAAACTATTCACATTCTATGTTCATACATATTTAATAATTGTTCTAATATATATCATTTGATCTTTATTTCAGATTGATCGGGATTATTGTCGCGCTGTCCTTATGTTTTGCATCGGAACTTGTTATTTTTATTTGTTTTTTTTTTTCTTTTCATGGACATGTGTAGTTACATTAATTAGGAGACAATTTTTAATTTTTCTATTTATTGTTAAATTGTACTTTTACAAATATACATTTTTTGGAGACAATTGTTAATTTTTCTTTTTTAATATATTCATTTCGGAATACTTGGATTTTATTGTATATCGGAATGGATGATTGATACAGGTTTAAACAGGAATGAAACAACAAAAAAAACAAAGCAAATATGGGTTTTTTTTTATTTAAAAAAAAAAACTATTAGCGACGCTCACTGAGCGTCGCTAAAAGTCACCATTAGCGACGCTCAGTATGGGCGTCGATAAAAATCACTATTAGTGACGCACACTGCGCGTCGCTAAAGACTACTATTAGCGACGCTCAGTGCGCGTCACTAATAGTGACTTTTAGCGACGCACACATTGAGCGTCGCTAATGGTGACTTTTAGCGACGCTCAGTGCGTCCTTGTGTATTTTTTGCGACGCGCATACCCAATTTTTAGCGACACTCAGTGTGCGTCGCTAAAAGTCACCATTAGCGACGCACAAGGGGATGTGCGTCACTAATAGTATTAGCGACGCCACTATTTGTGACACCTTAGCGACGCATGGTTGTGCGTCGCAAAATACTTTTAGCGACGTTCAAGGCCACTATTAGCGACGCACACGTGCGTCGCTAATAGTGCCTTTTGTTGTAGTGATTCTTATAATGAATTTCTTCTAACATTTCTTTTTTAATTGATAGTATTTCCAATCCATTTAATCTTTCTTGAAACATTGTTGATCTTAAGTATGATTTTATTAATTTTAGTTTTAAAAAACTTCTTTCCGCCTAAGCAACGGTTATGGGAATTGTTAACATTATTCTATAACAATTATTTTATATATTTTTAATAGCTAATACAAAATTAATAATCAAAGATTCAATGAGCTAATTACAGTAAACAAAATAGAGGCAATCTAATTATATATGTCTTAAACGATAATATAAATTTTAAATTAAAAAATTCAAAGTTAGAACAATAGAACCTGATTATGGAGCAATTTAGTCTTCAGATTCAGCAAACATAAAAGAACCTAATCAAAATTTTCAATACTTCACGGCTCACGCACAGCAACTCGCCAACTCCAAATGGTTTCACTTGTAAAACGCCAAAGCCCAATACAGTAAACAAAACAGAGCCAATAAAATAAAGTTGCGACGCGGCTGGGGCCTCGGCCAAGGTAAAAAAAGAGAAAAGAAGGATTATAAAATAAAGAAGAAAGGATGTCTCTCGGCTGAAGCAAACAAGGGAAGAGAAGGGTGCGGAGAGCAGGAACCAAGAAAAGAAAAGAGAAAAAAAGAAAAGAAATGGTTGGGCGTTGAACAGAGAAATGAGGAAAAGAAAAAAAAAAAAAAAAAAAAAAAAGAAAGAAAAGAGGTGGCTGGGGCGCTGAACAGAGAAAGGAGGAAAAGAAAAAAGAAAAGAAGAAAAGCGAGAAGCTCAAGAGCCGTTGCCAAAATGCCAGGTTGCAAAGTATTTTTTAGAAAATATCGCAGGTTGTTAGGTTGCAGAGTTCTTTTTAAACTTAAAAAAGAATTTTATAAATAAAAAATAAGAACGTTAATTATTAGAAAAAGCAAAATGAGATAAACGAGAAGATAATAAATATTATCAAAAAGTAGTTATTAGGTGATAGTTGTATAATAAAAGAGAGAAATTAAGAAGACGAAAAAATTTATTTATTTTATTATAATAAATATTTATTTTTAAATATAAAAAAATTATAAGGCCTAAAAAATTAAGAGCCTAAAGCTAGAACTTTAGTGGCCTTACCCTTCAGTCACCCCTGCATCTCATGTAGGGAAAGAGTTGCACTGGACCTCTTCAATGCACAGAAGAGAATTCGGATTCCTGTCGAAGGTATGGCTTCACTTTAGCTTTCATTTTGTTCTTGGATCAATGCATTTCTTTTTTACTTGCCCAAAAAAAGATTGTATGATGTTTTCATTTTATGGATTTGAAATGCAATAAAAAAAAATTCTTATATCAGCAACAAAAAAAGAGAGAGTAGAGGCTAAAATACAAATTTAGTCATCTTAGAACATCTCTATCAGTGAATCAAAGTGTGACTCAAATTTAAATTTAAGTCAAAATCTTCAAAAATACCTCTCTAGTAGTATATTCAATCACATATTAAATTTATTTTATTCAAATTTAAACCTAAATATGTAAAATATTGTTCATATACTCAAATTTTACAATAGTTAAATATTATTCATGAATGACTAAAAAACATTAAAATCAAATAAAACTTTTACTAAAATTTATACTCAAAATTGAGTAAAATTTTGAGTCATTATTAGAGATGGCATTACGATTCCTTTACCTTGCATGCATGAGACTATGAGAGACTTATAATAGCACAGTCTAGTCAAAGAAAAACAAATTTACAACTCATTTTATTATGAGAATTCTTGTCCTCACCATGTGTACTTTTACAGATATCTTGTATTTAAGCTATTGAACCACCAGGTTACATTGTACCTTTATTACTGCACTTAAAGTTAGAATCACCATAGAAAATATTTCAAATATAAGAGTATCTCTCACTTATAATCTTTAAAATCATCTTTATTTTTAAGGTTGATTCTTAAATGAGAGCCAACTTTAAGTTTAAGTCATCATAGTGTATAAATGAGATTTTAAATTTATAAATATTTTATTCTTATAATCTCTATAATGTATAATAAAGTAATTATCAGTCTATAAAAATAAATGTCTTGTAAAATTACACTAAATCTTGTATTTTTTTTTTTATTTGACATTAATTTATTATTTATTTTTATCACAATTACAATACTCAGTCTTCAAGGCACCTTACAATTGTTTAACGATCACCGAACTCTGCCCAAATATGTTGACAATTTTCAACCACTTTTGAATTATTCAAATCCCGGTCACCTTTCGTCATTTGTTCTCTCTCTCTCTCTCTCTCTCTCTCTCTCTCTCTCTCTCTCTCTCTCTCCACACACACACACACACACACACACACACACACACACACATATATATATATATATATATATCGTATGGAGCACCATACAGGAGCCGCATCTCCATAAAAGATGGTGGATCTCCATAAAGAGGTTCAAGTACCGGCAGGTCTAGCTATAATTTTTATACTTTTTGTAATAAATTTTATATCTCAATAATGTAATATTGAATTATTAATAAAGTATTAAATAATTTATCTAATATATACAATTAGTGATTTAATGGCATTTCAAAATTTGATAAAATTTTAAGACCTACCCAAAAAAAAAAAAAAAGAGGCCAAACGACACAAGATCAATTAAGAAAAAATTCAGTACAACATGCAAAAACACACAAGAGCCCATGCAATTGATTTCAAGCATATATGGACATGTTTCTTATACTAACAGTTCGTTTGGATAAGTAGGAAGGAAAAGAAAGGAGAGGAGAGTATTAATTATGAGAGAAAGGAAAGGAGTGGAGATGAGAGGAGAGGGTAATCCCTCGTTTATGTTTGGATAACTAATGAAAAGAAAGGAGAGGTAATCCTTTCACCTTGTTTGGGAATGATAAAGGAGAGAAAGGAAAAGAAAGAATTTTATATTATTTTACTATTATATACAAACAATGTGTATTTAAATGCTCTAGGATAGATGTGTCATTTTTATTTTATCTTTTATAATTTTAAGGGTAATATTGGTATTATTAAAAATTCATTAAATCTTTCTTTCCTTTCCCTCCGTTTTTGCCCACTTTTAGAGGGATAACAAAATTACTAAAATGGGGGTTAAACTCTCCCTCCCTTTGCTTCCTAATTTTTAAAACAAACATGATATAAGCTCTCTTTCCTTATCCTTTCCTTCCCTTTCTTTCCAATTCCTTCCATTCAAACATAGTGTAAAACACTCGCCCAACACCCTCCACTTTATTTCAATGAATGTCAAATCTGGCATTACTATTAAATAATTAACAATAATACTTAATTTCAAATTAAGTAAGAATTTTTCTTTTCTATTTAAATACATTTTTTAATCACAATCTGTCACGCCAATAATATACTTATGATTTTTATTTTATTTTATTTTATTTTTTTAGTTAAAATTAAATAGTCACGTGATATTTATGTAATTGCATGTATGATAAATTAATATTGTAACACGTATCGAGATAGAAAAAAATTATTCTTATTTGATTGGAAGCCAAGTACTATCCAATAATTAAATAAAAGACAAGGTGACATGCATTCTAATTAGTTGCAAAACATTGAGAAAAAAATATGGGAAAAACCTGCATAGTCATGAGTCTATCATACGTGTGTGATCACTTTTATGATTTTAGTAATATAATAATTAAATTCATAGAAATTATGATAGTTACATGAAAAAATTTCATTTCTTGCCTCTTGAATTTTTTTTTGTTGTAAAGAAGAGTATTTGCGGGTTAGTTTATAGGCACTTTGAAACTAACTTCTACCAACCTTTACCTAGCACTTATTAATAAGACGTGAGTAATCTCAAAAGTTATTAACAGCAAGAATCAAACTTACGAGCTCGAAATGATAAGTCCCTTATAAGCTGCCGCTTCCACTCGGCCGACCCCTTAGGTTGCCCCTGAATTGCTATAAATAGTTTCCAACGGTCCACTACCACCCGATCTACTCTTGCCAATCTTTCTACCTCTCTCAAACACACATATATAGAAGGAAAGCTGGGAAGAGATCAAGCTAGCTCTGAAAATTCTGTCAAGCAGTCATGGAGTATTACATGGACGAGAAATGGAAGCTATCCAAGGATATTTCTGGTAGCCATTCCTCTACTTCTTCCAAGTCATCTCTTCTGAGGAGCTGTTCATCAAAGAGCTCTACCTCCAAATCTCCTCTTCTGGGGAGTTTCTCGCAGAAGAGCTCTTCTTTTAAGTCCTCTCTCTCAAGCAGTTCTTCACAGAAGAGCCCCTCTTCCAAGTCTCCTCTCTCGAGGAGTTCTTCTCAAAAGTGCTCCAATTTTACCAGAAAGTGCAGTAGCTTGGCCAAGGAGCAAAAGGCAAAGTTTTACATCGTGAAGCGCTGTGTCACGATGCTTATATGCTGGCACAAACATGGCGATTATTAATTCTTGAAGGAAAGAATATGAAGACATGCAATTGCAGACAGTTCGAACAAAGCAGAATCTTCACTTTGGCTCCACTATCTTCCTTCTTCATGCGAGATGGATCTTCATCTTGGGTTTGTTTGAAACCCAGATAAATTCTCCTGCGTCCCATTGAGAAGACCTGATTTTGTAACAAAATTTTACTAGTATTTCCTTTTTTTTTTTTCTTTATCTTTTTAGATTTAATTGTAACTTCAATGGATGTTACATTGTTATAATATGTATGAAATAGAACTAAAATCAAATCTTAATACTAGAACAATTTCTAATTCTTGATGTGTTTGTTTGAGAAGTGAGCTGCATTTGTAGTCTCTTTCTTTTATCTCTGTTAATTTTCTTCTGCCATTTATCTTGATGAGAGAAAGATTCCCTTTTGCTGTGGGAACTGGAAATTATAATAGGACATGATTGGTAAATGGATCTGCATCGGGAATGCACTCATCTGTTCCCTTTGCGAAAAAGAGAATGGGTATCTGTTGATGAGTGATATCACATGGGCATATGGTGATGAAAGCTAAACATTTTTATATATCAAATAGGGATTCAACTTCTCTGCTTTTGTTGCTCTCCATTTATCAATATATCCTGTCCACATCAGTAGTGAATTCTCTAATTTCCTCGTAAGCCTAGTCTATTCTTCTTGCGATTTTTGATAACCCGAAATGATTCGAGAAAAAATTTGATCATTTTAGTATTTTTGAATATTTTGACCTATTTTGTTTTTAATATTATAATTTACTTATATAAGAATATTATTTTTAAAATTTCAATTTATGAGTAGTTAGTCCTTATTCGAAGAAAAAATAGAGTTTTGGATTATGAAATTTTTTTTTTCTTATAGGTTATTTTTTTTATATATTGTGAGTTAATCATTATTGTCCGTGAATACATGTATCTTTTCAAATCACGTAAATTTTATGTAATTTTTTGCTTTTCTCTTATTTAAAATTAATTTATTTTTTGTTTAATCCCTTCCGCAAAACAAATCCAGGAATCTGTTACGTGCCATAGTTTGTGATCTCGTGGTGGATTTATGAACAGGTAGAGAACAAGGGTCGTCCTTGCGTTTTCTACCTATGATGGTAAGTTTGTAGGATACTTCGAGGGATCCTAGACCTCCTTAGATTGGTTTAATTCGAGGAAAACCACGACTCCAAGTCAACTCCAGGTTGAGAGTAATAATCATGTGATGATTTTATTCATGGCCTCAAGCTATTAAATAGCTAAATGACTTTTGATGGAATAGGCAATAACCTATTCTTAGGAAAATAAAAATTACACTTGCATAAATTTATTCTAGCACAAATTTATTGAAAGGAAATAACACAAGGAAATATCATTGATTCTAATTGATTGGTGGTAAGCATCAATCACTCCCATCCCATGATGCTTGGTCCCTGACAACTCTTCCCCCCTCAAAAATTTCCTTGTCCTCAAGGAAAAAACGTGTCTTCAATTCTGCCAGATTCTCCCATGTGGCCTCAACAAGAGAGAGATTTTGCCAATGAACAAGAACCTCAGTTTCTCCTCCTTTCATGCGAGTTTCCAAAATGGCTTGAGGAAGTGGGTGGGGTGCAAATTCAGCTGGTAATTCGGGTACAGTGTGAGAGATTTCTTCTTGATTTCTAATCCTCTTTTTTAGGAGAGAAACATGGAAAACTGGATGTAATTTAGATTCTGGGGATAACTCCAATTTATATGCCATGGTGCCAATCTTGGATAGGATTTTAAACGAACCGAAAAATTTGGGAGTAAGCTTGAGATTTTTTCGTTGAGCTAAGGAAAGCTGGTGATAGGGGCGCAATTTTAGGTAGACAAATTTGCCTACTTGGAAATTCCGCTCCGTGCGTTTCTCATCATAATATTTCCTCATTCTCTCCTGTGCAATCTTCAAGTTGGCTCTGACATCCCTAATCACCACATTCCTTTCAAGTACAAATTTGTCAACAGACTCCACGTGCGAGGTGCTATGAACTAGGCAAGTAAAGTGGGAGGCTCGCGCCCATAGACAATTTTGAAGGGTGTCTTCTTGGTGGAAGAGTGAATGCTTGTATTGTAACAATATTCCGCACACATAAGCCAAACCGCCCACTCTTTGGGCTTAGAACTCGTGAAACATCGCAAGTACATTTCCAACGTCTTGTTGACCACCTCAGTTTGACCATCGGTTTGGTGATGATAAGTTGAGCTAAAATTGAATTTAATTCCATTTAATAGGAATAAATTCTTCCAAAAAGAACTTGTGAACACCGGGTCATGATCACACACAATAGACTCAAGCATGCCATAAAGCTTGAATATGTGAGAAAAAAATGTTTGCGCAATGGTGGTGGCCGTGTAAGGGTGTTTAATGGGAATAAAATGGCTATATTTGGATAATCGGTCAACTACCACAAAAATAGTAGAATTACCTCCAGATGTTGGCAAGCCATCTACAAAATCTATGGAGATATCCGTCCACACATGACGCGGAATTGGAAGAGGGCTGAGTAGACCGGCGGGTTTAACTTGGTCCACCTTATTTTTTTGACAAACATCACACTCTCGAATAAATTTTCGTATGTGCCCCTTTATGCCCTTCCAATAAAAAACTGATTTGATTCTGTGGAGAGATTTGTGAAGCCCTTCATGCGTGTTAGAATGGAATTCCTTGATTATAGGAATAATCAATTCTGATGTGGGCAAGAGGTAAATTCGATCCTTAAAGAAAATCAATCCTCCCTTGAATAGCCATGGTCCCAATGCTTCCCCTTCTTTGATTTTCGCCACCAAATCCTGCAAGTGAGGGTTATCCAAAATTTTAGATTTTATGGGATCCAACCAATTAGGAATAGGAGAAGATATTGCACATGCTTGAATTTCAAATTTTTGGGAAGGGGCATCTGTGGCTGAATTTTTCTTGCCTTTTTGTAGTGAATTTGAAAATCAAATCCCAAGAGCTTCACCAACCATTTTTGTTGAGCAGCCGTAGTAATTGTTTGTCCCAACAGAAATTGCAAGCTTTTTTGGTCCGTCCGGACAATAAATTTGGCTCCTAAAAGATATGGACGCCATTTTTGGACCAGCCTTAACCAAGGCCAACATTTCCTTCTCATATGTGGATGAGGCAAAATTTTTGCCATGTAGAGCTTAGCTAAAAAAAGCAATCGATCGGTCTCCTTGCATGAGCACTGCACCCAAACCCACGCTAGAGGCATCATATTCCACAATGAACGATTGCAAAAAATTTGGAAGAGCCAATACAGGTCCTGGATGTCATGGCCCTTTTTAATTCTTCAAAAGTTTGCTCCGCCTGCAGGGGTCCACCTAAAGGAATCCTTCTTGAGCATATGGGTCAATGGCTGGGTAATGATGCCATAGCGGTGGATGAATTTTTGGTAATAACCAGTGAGGCCCAAAAAACCTCACAAGCCCTTCAATGTAGTCGGCTTGGGCCATGTCATCATTAAGGATATTTTTTCCAGATCCATGGCCACCCCACGATGAGAAATTAAATGCCCCAAGTAGCCAACTTCCTCTTGTCCAAATTGGCATTTTTCTCACTTGACAAAAAATTGGTTAGCTTGCAAAATGTGTAGCACATGCCGCACGTAATAAATGCTCCTTCCATGACTTGCTAAAAATAAGGATATCATCAAAAAATACCAAAACGAATTTACGAAGAAATGACTTGAATACCTCATTCATCACGCTTTGAAAAGTGGCGGGTGCATTTGTGAGGCCAAATGGCATGACCAAAAATTCATAATGGCTTTGGTGTGTGCAGAAAGTCGTTTTCTCGATATCTCCAAGATGCATACGAATTTGATGGTATCACGACTGCAAGTCAAACTTTGTAAAAAATTGTGCCCCATGTAATTCATCTAATAACTCGTCGATGACAGGAATCGGGAACTTATCCGTGACTGTAATGTTGTTGAGTACTCGATAATCGACACATAGTCACCACGAGCCATCATGTTTTTTGACCAATAATACGGACGAGGAATAGGGACTCGTGCTAGGCCGCACCACACCAGATGATAAGAGCCCCTTCACCATTTTCTCAATTTCACTTTTTTGGTAATGTGGATACCGATAAAGCTTGATCGAAATTGGATTGGCTCCCTGTAGCAACAGAATCTTGTGATCCTGAGAGCGCTGAGGTGGCAAGCCCTAAACCTCTAGAAAAATGGCCGAATATTGGTTCAAAATGGTCACCAAATTCGAATTTAATTGACTAACCGCAGCTCCTTGCTTCTCTCCCAAATTTAAGGAATTGAGTTGCAATAAAAAAGCTCTTTTTCCTTTCCGCAACAGCTCCCCCAAATCATGATCACCCATGATTTTATTGCTAGGCCCTTTTGTCCCGTGCAACTCCACCGTTTTTCCCTCCCACCGAAACCGCATCCATAGTTCATTGAATTCCCAAATAATTAGGCCCAATCATTTTAGCCATTGAGTCCCAAAAACGGCATCACATCCTTCCATATGTAAAAGGAAAAAATCCACATGGAATTGAACCTTTTGCACTGAAATAGGGAGATTTTCACACACTCCTTCACTCTTCATTTTATTTCCATCTGCCACTTGCACAGAAAATTCTCCCTTTTTTGTGGGATAAATTCCCATTTTGGTAGCTAACTTCGAATTCAAAAGGTTATGGGTGCTATCGGAATCCACCAATATTGTAACCACGGAATCTCCAATTTTTCCAAAAAAATGCATGGTCTGAGGTGTCGCATTTCCCGAAATAGCATGAAAATTATTTTTAGGAATGTCCTCTTCCTCTTCCTCCTCTACGGTAGTCTCATCCAACGGCTCATCAATGGAAGGAAAAATAACTTCTTGCAACGATGGCCCGGGGAAAATTTTTCATCACAGTTGAAGCATAATCCGCGCATCCTCCTTTCTTGTAACTCGGCCGGGCTCAACCTCTTGATGGTAGGGTTACGAGCTCAGGCACGAGATGCCGAGGGTAATGGTGGTTATCCCGTGATTGATGGGGCCTTCCAAGGTTCCACGTACCTTCCCTTTCGTTGGTCATACATAATAGACTCATAGAGCCGTGCAAGACCGATAGCTAGCGACGAACAAGGAAATTGGATTACATGATTGCACATCAACTCGTATTGCCTCCTTTAACCCACTCACGAAGCACCCAACGTGTTGTTCTTCGAATAAATGGCCAGCTCGATGTAACAAACGATCAAACTCCATTTGGTAATCACGAATCCTTCTTGTTTGTTTAATCTTGGTGAGATCCCCAAAAAAAATTTGGTATCTCGAAGGCCCGTAACGTAAATGCAACTCGTACTTGAAAACCTCCCAATTGACACCTTCTCGCCAATGTTTGAAACGTTGATACCACAATTGGACATCACTATCCAAGTGGTAATCGGCTATGGGAAGCTCATCTGCCTCTTCCGTGCATTGGAACTCGAAGAATTTCTCCACCCGACAAATCTACCCGGTTGGATCTTCCATGCCATCATAGTGTGGAAAGTCCAACTTCGTGATTTTGAGTGCGAGAGAACCTCCTCCCGAGGGGTTACGACGGGGCCAACGAGAAGACTCGGCATCGTTATCATGTCCTCCATCGTGCGTAGAAAAACGAGCAAACATGTTCTCTATATATATATATATATATATATATATATATATGCTTCAAGAGGCGCTCTTCACTAGCCCTCATGGCTTGTTGTAGTTCCTTTTGGCCCGCAGCCAATGAGCCAAGTTCATTCTCCACTTGCTCAAGGCGGTGGTCGGACATGCCTGGCTCTGATACCAAGTTGTTACGTGTCGTAGGTTATGATCTCGTGGTGGGTTTATGAACGGGTAGAGAACAAGGGTCGTCCTTACGTTTTCTACCTATGATGTTAAGTTTGTAGGATACTTTGAGGGATCCTAGGCCTCCTTAGATTGGTTTAATTCGAGGAAAACCATGACTCCAAGTCAACTCTAGGTTGAGAGTAATAATCATGTGATGATTTTATTCATGGCCTCAAGCTATTAAATAGCTGAACGACTTTTGATGGAATAGGCAATAACTTAGTCTTAGGGAAATGAAAATTACACTTGCATAATTCTAGCACAAATTTATTGAAAGAAAATAACATTGACCGAAAGGAAATAACATAAGAAAATATCATTGATAATAATTGATTAGTGGTAAGCATCAATCACTCCCATCCCATGATGCTTGGTCCCTGACAGAATCCCAACCAAATGGAACAATTTTTAAAGAAAAATCGACCCTATTACATGTTAGCAAGTATTCATTAGTCGTGCATTACATGATCAGCTTGTATCATATGGAATAGACTTGTCAAATCTCTCCGGCCTCCAAATTTTAGGATGAGAACATTTATATGTAACGAAAAGTGTCTTGGTTGGAAATTAGAAGCAATTTGAATAATTCACGCATCAAAGAGAATGATTAAGAAAGCATTCAGGTGAATGATTAACAAAGCATCCAAGGGAGATTTCAGTGATTTTTTATTGTGTCTATCAATGCCACTTGAGGGTGCAATTTACGTGAGCTAATACGCAACTCAAATTTTTTGTAACTTGAGTTTCATTTTTTATATTTTAGAATGAGTTTGAGCAAAAAAAAACTCAAGCTTGATTTAAATTAACTTAGATTGAGAGTTCAGAAACTCAAATTCAAATTTAATATTTTATATATTATATTTTTTTTATACTATTAGATTAGTAGAAATTCCTTACAAGCATTATTATTTATAATTTTAAAAACTTGTTGATATTTAATTTTTTTTTTTCAAAATTAAATTATGTTGAAAAAATTATTTTAATGAAATTTTTTTGGATGAGAGACTAAGAGAAATTATTAAAACTTTTAATGTATAATCAAAATAAGAAAAAGACAATATTTTATTGAAAAAATTGTGAATAAAATCTGAAAATTAGAATTGATAATCTAAATTATTAAAAATTTATCGGGTTCGGGGTTGAACCCAATACTAATAAATTTTAATTCGAGTTGGGCTTGGGTAAGGTGGTTGGATTCAAAGTCGGGTTCAGACCCAGGCTCAGATTGACTGTTTTAGAATTTGAACTAAGTTTGGTCATAACTTAACCCGAATCCGACTCACCCAAATCCCTAATCTCATGCGCGCTTGTTTTGTTTGTACGTCTCCAGCTGCATTCATGTTTGATTCATGGACAATACCCTTATAAGTTTATACTAATTAGTGGTGCATAAAAAATCGAGAACTGCAGATTTGAACCAATCCAAACTGAACTCGAATTGAATGGGTTGGGTTGAATTGGTTTTAAAGATAGTTTGGGGTGGGTCGGTTCTAGAACTGCAATATTCAGGTTGGTTCTGGTTTAAAATTTGGATAAACCAACCCAACCCAAGAACCGAAATTCAAATAAAAAATATTTTAAATAAAATTAAGAAAATTATATATATAGTGTGATTTACAAGTACTATATTTATATATATATTTTATATTTATGACATGAATATTATATATATATATACACATATATATAATCAAGATATATATATATATAATATTTCATGATCTAGTTGTTGTGTGTGGATTCATGATCAAAGTCCTTATTTCGCTGTGGACAAACAATCAATTACCGTTATTTTATACTTTATATTTTATAATAAAATACATAATATGTGTGTTGTGTGTGTATATATATATATATATATCAATTTAAATTTATATTCAATAGGTACAATTGCATTGGTACACTAATACTTCTACAACAAAACTCTATTCATTGATATATATATATATATATATTAAATGAATTCTATGTACCGCACATCCAACTAATTTCATTAGTATTTATATAAATATATAAATTGTTATATATATAATATATATATATAGCATGTTATATATGATACGTATACATACATACATACATACATATATAAACTACTGTATATATAATATATATAATCTGTTATATATAAAGTATATATAATATGTATATAACATATATACAAACAAACAAACATACATACATACATACATACATACATATGTATATAACAGGTTATATATATGTTTATATATATATGTAACCTGTTGTATATATATAAATTTATATGATCATATGTAACCTGTTGTATATATAAAATTTATATAATCTTATATAATATATATAAACATATATATAACCTGCTATATATATAATATATAACATGTTATATATAAAATTTATACAATATCTATATAACATATATACATGCATATAATTTGAATCGGAATCAAGTTTTTAGAAAGAGAAACAAATAGGAGATTTAGTATTTCAGGTAGAACCGGAACCAATCCGACCCAAACCGAATATTTTTGGGTCGGATCGATTCTATCATTGTTACGGTTCAATTCCGATTCTTATTTTTTAAAACTGTTCAAAGTCGGGTAGGTTCCTATTCTTTTATAACCCAACTCAATCCGAACCACGTGCACTCCTAATATTATTAATGCGATAATTACTTATTTTTAAACATTGTGTAAAATACACATAAATTTTATATAAATATTCAAATTTGGTTGTTCTTAGTATGACGATCATCACACCAGACTTTTATCCAAATACCCTTGGCCCATGTGATATCATATCAAATATATTTCAAGCCAGATTAAGAAGCCACTCTGAGTACATTTTAGATTTTACTGCTAATTTTTTTTATAGGTTTTTTAAATTAAAAAAAAAAAGAATTGATCAATTTTTTTATTTTTGTAAGAGAAATCTTTAAATTTCAAATTTTCGTTTTTTGCCCCCCGTGTCATCAGTCTAGATCCACCACTTGTCCCGCCAACCATTCGGAGTTGATCTTCTGCTTAGCTTTGCCTTGCTGGTTTAACTAGGGCCAACATGCCTTTCTCACTAATCAATACCTTCAACCATTGATGCAATCATTGATCTTAGACCACATGAGAATTTGGGAAAAAGTATCTCCTTTGATGTCAATGTACGGCAACTCTTCTCCTCTATCTAGGCTTAGAACCATGTAATTAAGAAGACAGGCCCTGAACACAACACATGAAGGAACTTAATAAGCTGATTAAATATCCCTATAATTCCCCCCTTACCAAAAATTCATTGAATTTAAATCCTGTGCACAAACATCCATTAATTAACAAAGCATCTGCACCCCAAGATACCAACACTCTCCTTATTGAAAAGCATCCAAGTAGTAGATTCATTGATAATTACATAACGATGAAGCATCATAGCAAGTGTTGCGAAATAATTATCTATACAACTATGGTAAAAATATTAGAAAAAGAAAGAGCAAAATAACACAAAAAATTTACGTAATTTAATAATGTAAGATAGCGGCTACGTTCTGCACCCCTAATCTAATATTCGTCTCTGTCAACATAATTAGATTTAGTTGTATAGACCTTGTGTATGTATTCCACTCTTCTTTTGACATAAGATTTATATACTAAGTTTCACATATTATAAGAATATATATGAGTCACTATCTCTAACGGCAAAGATTTGAAAGAGAAATTGAGGTTACCATATCATTGTTCTCCATTCTCCATTCTCCACCAGAAACCTCAAACGAAAAGTTTTGATAGCAAGTGACTTGAGCAGCGATACTTATTCACCTATTGCCAATGCTTACTCTGTCCAACCTTTTTTTCCCTTCTTAAGGAAAAAGTTAGTAGTAAAAGGCTAAAAGCAAAAGTTAACCCATACAAGGCTCCCACATTGTCAAACCCAGGTTTTCATTTCTTTCATATTCTGTCAAATAGAAAACATAAGCAAGGCAGAGGCATTAGAGTATCTCCAAGGGCCTCTCTATCTCTTTCTCTTTGTCATAATAGTTAGTCTTTCTTCAAAAAAAAATCACTCCAACAAGTTATCTATCATACTAGCTAAAGTAGACACTAACTTTCTTGTTAATTAGAAATGGCTAGTTAAAATGACTAGTTATTTCTTATTATATTAATAGTTAAAATATATATATTTTAATGTGTCACGACCCGAAATCCATCCTTTGAGGATCTCGAGTCATGACCATCGCCCCTTGGCCCGAGGGCCTCAGGACAAGGCTCGCATACGCAGCGGTATCGAATAGATGTGCGACATGTGGTTTGCAGAAACGTGAAAAACTTTTTCTTTTCTTTTCTCATTTTAAAATTTGCACATCCACCCGGTACTACCGCTCTTCACATTACGGTATACATGATCATACATTCAGAGCATAACAAAACTTAAAGGACTTTATAATTACAATCATAATTCAGTTGCCCCGTGGGGCTTAATACATATCAGTGTACCCACTTTACTAATACAAAAGTTAATACTTAAAGTTCATAGCACTTAACAAACGAACTACTTAAACATTCATTCTAAAAGAACGGCTAGACTTATCGTCATCATCCTCAAATCAGTACTGCCGTCAATCACCTGAAACGGGGACGAATAAAAATCCGGGTAAGCTAATCTAAGCTTGTAAGTAATTCCTGCATTCGTTATGGGATTTTCAACTGGTAGTGGTTTAGCACATGAGAGTTTATAAAATACTCACTACCAATTGCTCGTACATTTTAGAACACAGAGTATATGCATTCTTAAAACAGATAGCTTTGAAACATTTAAAGTATTCAAACTAAATACACATTTCTTCAAATAGAGCATATGCAATTTAAAAGCATATAAACACGTATAATAAAATGGGGGTAAAAACCTACTTCCATTTTCAAAAGCGTTACTTCAAAACATATAAACATGTATAGAAAAATAGAGGTAAAAAACCTGCTTCCATTTTCAAAATCGTTTGTCATCTTTTCTCTTTGATTAGATGAAATCTGTTTCGAACCAAACTCCCTTTTTACTATCAATACTGTCGATCTCATTTGCCTGGGGGATTAGATCCTGCTACCGGGCATTTATTGTTGAATCCCGAAGGATTTCAACCATCATAAGGGGTGCTTTAAACACCATTTATCTTGTAAAACATTTATCACATGGCTTCTTCAATAGATACTTTCATGAGTATTTAAAACATGAAATGTATAACTTCTACAATAGAACTTCAAATACTTATAATAATCAAATTCAGAATATTTAAAGAAATTTGCATTTCACCCCGACATGCTAAACATTTCCAAGAAAAGAGCTGAATATAAAAACATTTAACAAGCATGTCGTAACGGAATAATTTAAAACAGGAATTGTAATAAAACTGAATTTGATATTCAAATGCTTCACATAACTTGAACTTAAAACTTCTTCAAATATATGAAATTAAATCTTCACTTCAAATACAGGGTTACTCACCTCAGTCCTTTAGGGTTAGTGCTAAAAATGCGCTTTCCCACTTCCTTCGTAGTTCCTAAGAACAATTCATAAACAGTCTCATCAACTTTACATTCACTATAATATCACCTATCAGTGTTTCTTAACTTATGCTTGGATCGTATTTAATCGTAACCGATTTACGAATATTCCATAAATTTCATGTATACTTAATTCAACTCGTACTCTTAGCCTACGACACATTTTAATGTATTAGGAGTTTATTTCATTTTAACTATACTCTTCTGGTAGCTCCATTAACTTTAATTTAAATTTATTTACTTCACCTGTCGACGTGTCGTGTTCAGTACTTCGGCAAAGTTGCAAATTTATAGTCACCTAACTGATGCTATTCGTCAAATTTTATGTCTTTTTATTTTAGACATCTCTTTTGATTGAATAGACTCTACCATTGAGTCCGGAACGTCGAAGAGAATCGATTTAAGCTTTCTTAGAATTTAATTCGGCTTAGGACATTTTAGGGGCAATTTGGTTATTTATATCTTAACGTGTCTAAATTTTTCGAAGTCTCGTCTCATGAAACGCTCCCCACCATTAGATTCAGAATGTTTAAAATAGTCAAAATACACTATTTATTTTTTTAATTTGGACTTTGTTTGACTCATTTATGGGGCAGGGGCATTTTGGTCATTTTGACATTTTTACGGGTCTTAAATTTTTCGGGACCTCATCTCATGTCGTGGACCTCATCAATGGACTCAAGAGGTCTGAGATAGTAAGAATACATATATAACTCATCTCATTTGGACACAGGACATTTTTTGACTATTTAATTTAATTAAATAATTTTAATTAAATTAAATTTATCAAGTATGATCTATATATATATATATATATTTTGTTTATAATATATTAACGGATGAAATGGGTGGCACGCTAGCCAGCGTGCCACCTCCCTCCCAAAAGATATTGCCATCGAATCTCCTTAGGTGCAGAATGCACCTTTTTATTTTATTTTTTTTTATTTATAGAAATTAATTTCAATATATATATATATATATCTTGCCCCATGTATGTACACGCGCGTACGCATGGCCGAGTGGAAAACGTTGAGCATTTAGGCACGTGGGTTAGGGGTTCGAACCCCATCGACCGCAAAATTTCCTTCCTTCATTTAAAAACTTAAACGGTGTTATCTATCTATCTATCTATCTATCTATCTATCTATATATATATATATATACACACGTATTAGGCCCAAAACGACGTCGTTGAATTAATTCGGTGGTAACTCTAGAAACCGCCACGTGTCCGAGTCGACTCGGTCAGGGCTTTTAAAACCGAGTTGACCCACCATCGTCTTTCCCATCGAATCTTGCCGGTTGCCCTAATTTCTACGTTCCATTTTTCCCATTTTCATGGAGTTTGGTTTAGAAAAACCCTACTGTTTTCAATCCAAAACATCCCTAAGGTGTTAAGGACTGGTTCGGCATTCATTTTAGGTTTTAAAATGAATTCATGTGTTCGGTTTAGGATTCAATAATTTAAACATGTAACCTGCTTGTTCGTGCTCGTTTCTTAACCAAATCTCATGAGGTATGTCCTGTTTTGTTCCCCTCTTTATGGGGTTTTCTTTCTCATTCATAAATGTCGATTTAACACTGAGTTTAAAGGTTTGGGTTTCAAACCCGTAACCTACAACTCGATTTTTGAGAGTCATTTCTTGGGATTTTTTATCGCGGTCATGTGTTTCGGGGATGCTTGTAGGGTCTAATTTAGGTCTTGATGAGCCAAATTGGATTTGGTTACCATTGATTCAGACCTGTTCTCAGCATGGTCCATCAATGGCCGACTCATATGGGTCTGATGTTTTTTATGGTTTCTAAGGTCAAATCTCATGCTTAATTAAGTTAAAACATATACTAAGCATCATACGTGCAGGACAGAACTTGAACTACCTACATATATGAAAAATATCTTAGAGAGAGAAAGTATTGTTTAAACATTTTCTCACCTTTGTCACTTGATCTCCTTCCCCTTTTCCCTTCTGAATCCTTTCTTCTCCTTCCCAGAGCTCTCTCTCTCTCTCTCTTTCTCTGTGTGACTGAATGGTGTGTATGTCGTGTGTATGCAATGTATCTATATGTGTATATAAATATATACTTAATTATTGCAAGATCTGATTACCCCACCAAATAACTTAACTTGTGGCAGCTTCCTTGCTCAGGTTTTTACTGTTTTGGGGCCGGCTTTCAATCAGCCGTGTGTGTGTGGTGTTTTGTGTATGTAAATATATATATATATATATATATCTATGTATATATATTTAATATTACACTCACACATCAATACATTAGGGTACACACACACCCCCTCTCACACACCAGTACACTAGTCTGCACACACACACTCTCATATCCACATGTGTGTGCACAGGTAAATTTATATACACATATATTTATATACACATATGTATATATATAAGGTAGGTTATAATATCATTATTATTATTATTATTATTATTATTATTATTATTATTACTACTAATAATTAATTTCTTATGTTTAACAAATTAATTAAATTAAATAAATTAATTATTTTCTCAAGTGCATAATCTTTACACTAATCCTTCGTATCTTCGTAATGCGTGTCCAATTCTCATACTCATATCGATGACCGGCGATTGACGTGACAATATACTTATCACGGAACCGACAAGTTAGTGATTGCAACGAAAGTGATGTACAGTCGTCCTGAGTTTTCAGGACTATTACTTAAAAGTCCGCGCGCCGGGGTTGAAACCGACCTCATCACTTAAGGCGTTGATTACTAATTTAAAATCCACGACTTACGGATCCTAGTTCAAATCAGGGTGTTACATAATGATTTAGAATATTTTCTTAAATTATTATATTTTCAATACATTTTAAGATTGTAATAATTATATTTATAATTATTTGTTTTTAACTTATTTTATTTTGTTTTATTCAAAAAAATAAGACTGTTCAAAATGACCATTAGAAATTAACCCTTGAATTTGACTATTAAAAAATGAGCGTTGAAAATATAACTGTATGGACATGAAATCACCATTCACACCCATAGCTAATACCTTCCATGAGTAATGGATAAAAAGACTAAATTACCCCGACACGGTGATATAGTCCCAGCAGAACCTTCATCACCTCCTTCCGCACCGCAAAGTCGGCTAGACAACTCATCGATACCAAGCTCATGACACGGTTGACCAATTCCAACTCATAAAACATGCTAGAAATATAATCACCTAACTAGGATCGGTGAAACTCGAAAGCAAACAAGAAACTGAATCTAAAATCACACGCACACACTAAAATACAAAGATTTACGTGGTTCACCCCATAATAGGGCTACGTCTACAGCTACTGCAGTTTCATTATAATCTAAAAATGTTACAAGTTACAATAAAATGCCACTCCTCAACTATAAATACATAAAATTAGGGCAACAGAAAAATAACATGAAATACCAAAAATACCCTCAAAAAAATTTGCCTCAATGACACGCCTTGAACCCCTACCTTTGGGCAAAGGGGCTTCCACCTCCCTACAATCCCCCGGCCAATTTACTGCAGAAGAAGGTTGGTATTTAGTACTTATCAAGATCCACACTACTCAACAAAACGGAAGTTGATTAAGTGGAATTCCAATCCCTCAGTGAATCAAGGAATACAATTAGGCACAACACTCTCTTACCATAGGGAAATCAGTTGACATCAAGGAAAACTATTTCCGGGATGTTACTATTTAAGCACCAAAACCATTAGTTCAAAGGTATACCAAATTTGGTATTCGTCTTCCTGTTTTATCTTCAAACTAGCATATTGCTAACTTGACCGTCGAAAATTTCTTAGTCAGCGCCACACCAGTGCCTTCTGACCAACTCTGACAGCCTTTATTGCTTTGTGCAAGAAGACATTCATTTGTAGAGGAGTATTCTCTCATAATGACCATTGAAATTTGATTGTTAGAATATATTGGTGAATTTTAATGATGCATCTAGATATTTTAGGTCACTTGTTAGTGATAAATGCAGTTCTTTTCTTTGTAGAGAGTGCCGAAAAAGTTTCCTTAATTTTTAAGAGTAATTTAAAGAAATTAGAATTTATTTCTTGCGATTGTCATATTTATGTATTTTTAATGTGATTTAAATATTTATAAATTTTAGTGATTATCATTGTGAATTGTCAAACCATAGTGAGTGGCGTAAATGATGCGATGGTAATATGAAATAACTTGTTAATAAAAAAAGTGGCATGCAATTAAATATGAAAAATGTTATTGGCACACCCTTTTGCATACTTGCATTTCAAAAAAAAAAAAATAATGTTTTAAATGATTAAAGTTGTCTTTTTTATAGAGTTCAAATGGAGAAATGTGGAGTGGGAAAATAGTGTTCTTCGTAAATATTATTTTTAGAGTAAATTACACTGACCTCTTCTGATATTTTTAATAATTACACTTATTTTTGTTGGAGTTTTTGAAATTATATTGACTTATCTTATTTTATTTGATAATATACGAAAAAAAAAAAAAATTTACAGTCAATTTTTTTCTTCAAAATAACAAAAATTTTCTTTTATTTTTTTTTTTTCATTTTGACCAATTTTTTAAACTCTTTTTTCACTTTTTTTATTATTTTATTTAAAAATAAATTTAAGGTAAATAGCTTATTTTTATTTTGCATAAAAATAAATTTAAGGTCTTTATCAATATTATTAGAAAAATGAAAAAAAATTGATCAAAATTTTAAAAAATTGAAAAAAAATATTTTGTCATTTTGAAGAATAAAACTGATTGGAAAGAGTATTTATATATTGTCAAATAAAATAAGATAAGTCAGTGTAATTGTCAAAAATCTCAAAAAGAATCAGTGTAATTTATCCTTATCTTTATCAATCAAGAAAAAGGAAGTAGAAAAAAAATATATATCTTTTTTTTGTCACGTGCGGGAGACAATTTTTATGATTTTAATAATAAAGTAAATTTCACATATATCCTATAAAATTCTACGTAAAAACTATCACACCCGGTATCAAGGAATAATTGACTGTGTGTGTGTGTGTGTGTGAGAGAGAGAGAGAGAGAGAGAGAGAGAGAGAGAGAGAGAGAGAGAGATTTCATCTCATTTTATTAGGGAGACTCCCCACAAAGCATTTCCAATTGAATTATACAAAGCCGCCTCCACTATTTTCTTCTCTTTTACCAGTGGAGAACTCTCGTGGTATGTTATAATAAAAACAACAAAAAAAACAAACAATATTAATCAACTCAAGGCCAATGTTGGCTCCACTACACCATATTTCGATTTTTCCTCTCAGTGAAAAAAAAATATTAAAAAAAAAAAGTAATACATAAGTTATTGAAGAACCCAGGTCAAGATAGAGGCTTGGAGGAGGAGCCATAGTGAAAGATCAACACTTGGGAAGATCAGACGGTGGAGGAAGCAGCTTCTGGTTGGGGAGCTTCCCATCCATTACAACCCATGCCATCTTCAACCCCCAGCTCAGATGGACTTCAAAGTGACAATGCATGAACCAGACACCTGTTTCAAGGATCATCATGGCAGCACAAATTAAATCAGTAAATAAAAACTATTGTAGTAATGGGAAAAGCATCATATGCAGGACCTGATTCAAATTTTAGAAAAAAAATTATCAACTGAGACCATGATTCTATTTCATTATTTGACGTAGTGTAATTATTTTTTACAAATTTTTATCAATTTTTAGGACTTGATTCATGAATTATTGAAAACAAATTTTAGGAAAAATTATATATTTTATTATTCGATATGATATGGCTATCTTTTATAAATTCTTATCACTTTTTAAAATTTGTCATAAAAACTTTTTCGTAATTTTTAAAAAGTGATAAAATTTGTAAGTAACAATTAATGGACAAGATCCATGAAAAAACTTCTCAAAAAAATAATTAAGTAATTATCCTACTAAATAACTTTTTGTCATATAAGTAAGATGTGATTAGTGTGATTAATGAAGATGTATGAAAAAATTCCTCAGATATACCCGGCTATTAGAGGGGAAAAAATGAGAAAAAAAATTGTTAGAGTTAATAAAATTGTGATAATAATGATAAACTGGACTTGTATAAACTATATATATATATATATATATAGATGTATTACGATCAACATGTGGCCCTGTCCTATAACCCAATGCATTAGAAAGATGAAAAGTGAATGCATCTTTTGAAATCTTAGACATGAAAAAGTAGTGCTTTTAATATGTTGGGTGAAAAACTTTATACGGTTTGGTTGTTGTCCCAGGTACATTCACATAACCAACACACACACACACTCATTATATTCTTAGAGTCAATGCATTACCTATGCAACAACCTTAATATCATGTCATTTTACTTCAACCACAATTCTCTGCTACGTTGCTTAGTTTCTTTTTGGTTTGCTCTTTTTAGCTTTATTTGCTGCTTAATTCCTGCTTGCTGCTCTTTCATACAGGGATTCATAATTTTGATAATTCCTTAATCTCGTAATCTCTTTATGCAGTCCATACTAATCATTATTAATTTACCCAAAAAAATGTGTTTTGTGCCCCTCGGGTGTCTTTTAGCACAATATTTTGTACTCTTAGGTCATTTTAAAAATATTTAAAAGACTCATGTTCATTGCAAAGATGTGATTATAAAATGCACTTTTAATTTAAAGATACTGTTTTGTAATGCATTTTTATGTTAAAGGTATGATTTCTAAATATAACTTTCTGTTAAATGCATGATTTCTAAATACAACTTTTTGTTAAAACCCATTTCAGATTTTCTTATATATAAAAGTGGGATTCTTTTAAAAGAAAATTGTATTTTAAATTCACTCATTTTATTTTAGTGAGGTGAGATTCTTTATAAAGAAAATTGTATCTTGAATTCACGCATTTTATTTTATAGGTGCAGTTGTAATTACACCTTTTTATTTAGCATGAGCCTCTCAAATACTTTCAAAATAATATGAAAATGTCAAATATTTTTTCAAATCAAGTGGGTATGACAAAAAACTCCAAAAAAAAAAAGTATATATATACAAGGATTGCTCACCTGGGTTGTCAGCCCTGAAACGAAAAGTTACCCATCCGCCGGACGGCACACCGATGGTATTTCTTTCAGCAGGATCAACAAGGTTAAATTTGGCAGGATCTTTATTAGGATCAAAGTTTCCAAACCCCTGGCCAACAACAAAGAAGTTATAGCCATGAAGATGGAGAGGGTGGCTTTCAGCACCAAGAATACTTGTGTCCTGCAACACTACTTCCACAGTGGTGTTGAATGGGAGCACCACAACCTTGGTGCCATTAGCCACCATGGTGTTGTTGGGTGGAGTTCCTGTATAATTGAATGGCATGAGAGGGGTGCTTGGGAAATCAGTGGTGTAAACACCATTGGCTTGCCCAAAGAAATGGGCTTGGAGGAGTGCGGTTGTAGGGAGAGCAAAGGAAACATTGTTAATAGAAGCTGCAAATTTTGTGCTATTATTTGGCCCTTGACAAGTTTGGTTTTTCAAACAGGGGCTGGTCCCAAGCCCTACGGTGAAGAAAAATTGCTTTTGGACAGTTTGGGGGACATTGGCAGGGAATTGAGCATTGGCCAAACTGCGGAATTTGCTGCTGAAATTTGCAACAAAGGAAGTAGCATTGATTGGAGGGAGGGTTGGAAGTGGAAGACCATTGATTGAACCATTAGAAGAAGATGAAATGGATGGTTTTTTGTATTCAAGAATTCCGGCGACTGTGGAATTATCAAAGGTGCCGCGGCCGGTGAAATATGGTCTGGCTGCCATTAAGAAAGTGGCATTAGGTGAGTTGGGTTTGGTCTTGAGAAGAACATTGGTAGTTTGTCCTGGTGTGATGAGGACAACATCAGTTTCAAATGGCTTCACATAAATTGCATCAGCTTCAACCACAGTGAAGGTGTGATTTGCTATACTGAAAAACAGTTCGTCATTAAGTGCAGCATTGATCAAACGGAGCATATATGTCTTCCCTGCCTTCACCCTTAGCTTAAATGTTTCTGTAAAGCACCATATCATAAATAAGCAAAACCCATTCAGTAACTTGGTTCATTTGTGTAACCAGTTAAAGTCATTTTGACAATTACCATTTGCAGAGCAATTGTACAATGGTCCAGGGAATCCATTAATAGTGTATGCATCAGAGACATTCGGGCTGCCACCAGTCTGAAGTGCCTGGGTAATGACCGCCTCCGGATTAGCATTCCACCACTCGCCTGTAGTTTAAAGTATATCATAGTTTATATCAGTGGATTTAGACTCTTTTTCACATTACAAAACAGTACATATATCTAGAAAATGTTGCTTCTCGAGGTAGTTACCAAAGATGATGGGGACTTCCTTGTAGGGTTTTTCAAATGGGTATGAAACGTTGTGCTTAGGGAGGACAATGAGTGGTCCATAGAGGGTAGCTCTTAGCCATGTAATGTGGGCATGCCAGAAGAAAGTTCCTCTTTGGCCAACAATGGTGTAGTTATAAACATAGGTCTGGCCAGTTTGAATGGGGCACTGAGTTATGTATCCTGGCCCATCTGCCCATCCAGTCTGAAGTTGTCGAATTCCATGCCTGTTTTTCATCATCCATTAGTGGATATACAAATAATTATATAGCTTGATATTGTGAGTTTCATTATTGGATAAATATGATGACATATGAGCACTGTTTTCCTAATTCAAACAGTTGCAGTTCACAATTCAATGCTATGAAAGTTGATAGTTCCATACCAATGGATGCTGACATTGTTCGAAACATGATTAACCACCTTGATCAATAGCCGGTCGCCTTCTCTAGCAATGATACGAGGCCCAGGGAACCTCCCATTGACAGTCAACATGCTCTTCGTGTGGCACAATCTAGTCATGTTTTGCAACCTTATCTGCCAAATTGATACAACCACAGAACAACAAAAGAAAAGGAGTTATATATGGAACATATTTCATGAGCTACCAAATGAGCTCAATTGATGGACACACACATATATAACACGTACATTGAACTTGTAGTGCCTTGTAATGGCTGCATGTGCTAAGCCAGGAAAAAACCAAAGGCAGCTCGTGACACAGAGCAAAGCACCCACAAACGCTGGTGATGCAATAAGAGAAGCACCCATGTTTGCCAGTCTGCTTCTTCTTTACTTGGTAACAAAATGGGAACACAAGAGGTGAAACTTTTATTAGCTTCTCTCAGTATGGAATGGTTCATGACAATGCATGAGGGTTGTTTATATAGGCACGGTAGACCGTGTTTGGTTTAGTAGGCTAGGAACATAAGCAAATATTCAATGGTCTCTTGGATCATAATTCTAAATATTAGATGAATAGTTACATAAAATAAATTATTATTTTACTTGTATGACATTTGATCGTTAAAATTATTAGAACGTGACATCTTATCGTTAAAATTATCAGAACCGACCATCCAATATTTTTTCGGTGGATAGATGTTTTCAGTTTTGAAAATAAAAATCACAGCCAAAAAATTCAAAAAGAAAATAGTACTCAAAATAGATACACCACCAGTTGATCCTGCTTTTAACTGTGAAGTGTTGTTCAAGTCAATTTATTGATTTAACCCCCTTCATAGTTTCGTCAACCCTTGATCATACGTAAATATTTACTTTCCACTAATACCCATAAGTTTTTTCTTGTTTCTTCCCTTGAAACTCTTTCTTGGAGGGCAGTTTCATAATTATGTCAAGTACGGCCATTTCAAAATATTCCAACCGTTAATCTTGGTGACCAAGGCAAATCAGAAACTCACCATCTTCCAATTCTTGTCGATCAATCTTTCCGTCTTAACTCCTGCTTATACCCCATGGTAATCATTTTCATGAAGGACTGGTTAGGATATGCATGTTCGTTGGTGATAGCATATCTCCCAACCGGAAATGGCCTCAAGTGTCAAAACCTCAGAGAATGACATTTGACCCACCTTTCTTTGAAGCAGGAGAAGAATGATAGAGATTAGGTTGTTTCCTCTCTTTTTTTACGGTAGAAAACTAATCACTGAAACTTAAACATGAAGCTAATTAACCAATATTCAAGTAAAATACATGATTAAAATGAATGTTATAAAGGCCATAAATCTGGTATCTCCTATGTAACTATATAGATATAGAATACCAATTAATCACTGACTGATCAGTTTGTAGTTGCACCAACTACAGTACTTGTAGGGTACTCCTGCATATACACTTTTGTTTTGTTCAATACATCTCTTATATTTTATAATTCTTTCTTTTCTCTTGTCTAACCTGTTCTGTAAAGTACTCCAAATAGATATATATATATATATATATATAGCAGGAGATTATCTAGATATATATATATAGCAGAACTAGAGGGTAGCCCAATACACAGAGGACCAAAAGGATTGTCATAAGCATTTTTCATTGATGCGAATATATAGCAGGAGATCATCTAGAGAATCTCCCAAAAGAGAAATTGTTAGATCAGTGAAGTTAAATCTACAGAAGGGAAATTTTAAATTGTAAGTAAAATTTTACTTCATATGGACACACACCACCGTGAACTCCTTGACTTCCCAACCCCAGTTATGCATCCTACATCTACTTCCAGCTCCCCCAAAGTTAGAAATGTTGTGCAGTGGAAGCACTGATCAAATGTCAAATTAGGTCATACTCTGATATCATTGTAGGAGGGTGCAATTCTTGGCTCAACACCTTTACATAATTGGAAGTGCGCAGAAGACTATCATTATTGCATGTTGCCCTTTTACAAAAACTACTCCATGAACTCCTCGACTTCCCAACCCCAGTTATGCCTCCTACATCTATTTCCAGCTCCCCCAAATTTAGAAATGTTGTGCAGTGGAAGCACTGATCAAATGTCAAATTAGGTCATACTCTGATATCATTTTAGGAGGGTGCAATTCTTGTCTCAACACCTTCACATAATTGGAAGTACATGTTGCCCTTGTACAAAAACTACTCCATGAAACCTTCATACCGTATAATTACATTTAATATAATTATGAGACCATCATAGAACCCATCACATGATGCGAAAGTTTAATATTTTATAAGTTTGTGAGGTTCAGTGAAATTTGATATTCAACTAAAATTTTAAAAGCCTTAACAAGTGACCAACAAGACTTGGTATTCTTGAAGCTATCCAAAAGAGGTTGGAAAAAGTGGTAGCGAAATGAGTGGAAAAGTTTTCCGGAATTCTTTCAGAACTATTCGAAGAGCCAACTTGATGGTAGCTAGAAGAGAGGCGTAAATAGCACAATCAAATGATGCCCAAGCCCAAGTTCCATGCGGAGTCAAATCCTCATCTTGGTAATCCGTAATTGACAGAGAAAAAGTACTTTTTGAATTAAAATAACGATTTGAATAAATTTGTGTAAAAATATTATTTAAATTAAATTATTAAATAAATATATTTAATAAATATTTAAATAATAATGTCTTGAATGAATTATTAATAAGTATTATTAGATTATTTTTTGAAAAGATTTTTTGAACTTAAAAAAACTATTAAGTAAGAACAATAAACCAAACCAAACCAAACAAAGCCGAAGCAACTCCAACCACCCCTCCTCCTAAAAACCAACCAAACCTTTTTTTCCTTGAGGAAAATAGGGAAAGTTCACACTTTATGGGCTTTCTAATAGGATTGTTAGCTCATAAATAAACATTATATTCTCTCACATAAAATAATTATCATCATAATAGTAATCCCCGCAAAATAACAATTCCCTTGCACAAAAACCCATCCTCAAAGTCTCTCAATTTTTGTTATTTTTATTTTATAAAAAACCTGGGGATAGTGAACACATCATTTGGTATGAGCATATATGCCTTCCACACAGAAATAAACGGGTAAAACTTATTCATTTATCATCAATCCCTAATTTAACCATCCTACAAGACATATATACATCATATAGTAATGCCGCATATATCATTTTGATCATGCGATCGCGTCAGTATGATTAATACACTTCCTTGTATATTGCACATACAGAGTCTTATTAGTATGCAAAAGTGCTTAAACCATGTCATCACCATCTGTTTCACTCTCCCTGCTTTCCTGCCATCCTGAACCCACTGTAAGTTTACACACAGGACATGTTCCTTGCTGTCGCAGCCATGGATCGATACAATTGGCATGGAACTGCAAGTGAGAATGGTAGCCATGAACATTTAGAATTTTATATCAATCAAAGGCATGTACATCAAGATACTGACAATTTACATTTTAAAACTCGATGTTATTAAAATGATATTAATGTTTTTTTTTTTACCAAATCTGAGATTTTGGGAAGAGACCTTATTCAACTCTAATTAGCAACACAGTTAACAATAACAAACAAATACGAGGTAAACAAAATTTTAAAATGATGTGAAAACACTGCAGAGATTATAGAAGTCACTGGATATTTGAATAGGTAATTCAGAAATACTTTATAAAAAAAGATTAGAAAATAAATTTGAGGCTACAAATTGGGAAATTAATCAAAATAATTGTAATATAAATTAGAAACTCAACCTTATTAAGTTATATGAGATAGTTTACAAGTCACTTTGTTACGTAACCTCATGAGAAAATGGGTGCAAAAATCTAGACTAATACAAAATAAAGGAGACTCTAAACAACCAGTGTCAGACTTCAGTGATGTTATAAAACACAGGTTGGTTGTGTTGTAAAAGAAGAGTAAATCAGGAAACTGTAAAATAACTGTTTATCAAAGCGAGACAAGGAACCTGATGTAAACACGGCAAGCTTCGAACAAGCTCTCCCCTGTTAACTTGCTCCAAGCAAATGCTGCATGTCAATTCGTCTTCTGAAGCCTTCATGTTTGCATCAGCCGTTTTGGATTCTTGCTTTGGCTGCAAGTGAAATTGAAATACGAAATAAATTAAAAATTTCCCAAAAGGAAATACACATAATGTTGCCAATATTAAAATTCTATTGCAAAATAGCACCCAAGACAGCACATGCACACACACAAGAGAGAGAGAGAGAGAGAGAGAGAGACCATGAGACCTAAAAATCAAATTAGCAAGTTAATTTGACTGGGCTCGAAGAAGCTCAAAAAATAATCAACTGCCAGGAATAATAAATTTTCAAATAGTAGTAGATCATTATGGACTATCAGATATTTTAACTTCTAAATTTAATAGTCATCCCTAGACTCATAAGACATGATCAATGATCTGGCATCCTTGAGAAGCATTTCTGAATGTTCATTGTGATTAGAACAGAATTTTTTATTTATTTATTTTGGGGTTTGGGGGGCGCTAAGATATAGTTGTATTTGGACATTACACTTTACATAAATGAGTAACAGCCATGTAAACCGGACAATAACAATTTTTCAACTACAGCTCCACAACATATTGTCTGGGAATCCAGATAGGAGAATAGCAACGAGAGAATACAGAACAAAGCAAGCCATGAGAACCACTATCTAGTAACCAATGTGAAAATGATCACCTTCTGCTCCATCTGCCATTTGGAACCTGACATTGCATCAATTTTTTTTCTAGGTAATACACATGCACCCCTATCTCAAATTGGACTTGCCCGTGCACCTAGTAACAAAAGATACCACTCAAGCTAACAGTTGGCACTACATCAGGTTACTTTAAAATTTTCTTTTATAAAAAGTAGTGTATTTCCTTAACTCACACTTAGAGTTTGGAAGATGATTGTATTATAAAGATGATAATATTAAAAGTCATGTTTGTCTTTTCTGACAACTAGATTACACTTCTTAAAGAGACTTTAGCCACTATATGCAAGCCATTAAAAAATTAAAAGTGAAAAATTGAATTAGATGGCTATTTTACTTTGTTTACATTATAGAATTAGGCAGCTATTGTCCTTAGGAAATAATTTAAAGAATTTAACAACTGCTGATGGAGAAATGAGAAGTGTTGTTTACAAGACCTATCAAGAGATCACCTTTTAAGTAAACAATCCAGCTTAGCCAAATCAGCTGTCAACGGACTAGAAATTGCATCAAAATGAAAGTTCTGATAATGTCCTAGCAAGATAGCCCCAGGTACCCATTTCCCTCAATAAAAGAAGACACATGAGAAGACAGGCAAGATAGACAGAGAAGTGTACTACCCACATGTATTACTCTTGATTCTGCACTAGTACAAGTCCCACAAGAAAAAAGAAAAAAAGAAAAAGAAAACAAAAAACAAAGAAAGAGAGAATGAAAAAAGACGTAAGAAGATGGTTCTTGCCTTTCTGGGACAGGAAATTCAGCATATATGTATATATAGCACACGTGAGAGAGAGAGAGAGAGAGAGAGAGAGATGCATGCATACAGATTTGGATCAGACAGCAAATGGTTCTGAAGAGGCCATATTCAGGCATGCAACTCACAAGGACAGCTGCCGTACACCACAAGGGGGCATGCTTGTGCAGAGAATTTATGGAAGGGCCACAGAGAATATGGGTAATATAAGGTTCCAAACTTTCTCTCTTTCCTCATAATTCTTGTAAACAAACTGAGCTTTAGGAAACCTTTATAATAATCCAAAACCTATTTTTATTTTCTTTTTGATCAGTAATAATCCAAAACCTAACAATTATCCAATACATTCAACAAGCACAAAGCAACCAAATAACTACATAAAAACAACTTGCATGTAGCTTATCATCACCAAGCATGTCTTCTCATTTATTGTGCATGACTTGAGAAAATAAAAGAATACCTCTGCTAAGGCTGAAGAAGATGATGCATGTTGCAGCGACGAGCCTTCACTGTAAAGAAAACTAAAATTACGTCAATTCATCCACTGTCTAAATTTCAATAGAACTTCAACAGAAGCTTATAAGCAATTCCCTCAGAAAAATTCACCCAAAGAAAGCTCAAAAAACAAAATATGATAGTTTCTCAGATAAATAGATATACCCAATCCGGATTTTTATACAGTCCTCTAGCTATACAAACTTTTTCCTCTGGGTTTTAAATTAAATTCCTTCCTTCAGGTCCATATCTGTGAGTCCATCCTAATGTTTTCTAGCAGTGAAGTCATCAAAACAGAAAAACAATCACATAAAAGGCTTTCCATACAGACTACTGATTCAATGCATTTTTTAACTAGGTTATCAACTCAACTCAACTCAACAAAGCCTTATCCCAACTATTTTTACTAAGTTATCAGCTTACTCATAATAAAAAGTTTGCTTTCAACCATTACTGAATTGGACGGATGTAGAATTAACACGCAAACTGCATTATAGAGGTTCTCTTTCATGTGACAAATGTTCTCCCAACACTCCCATATATAAGTTTTTTTTTTTTTTTTTGTCGAAGTATAAAAGTATATTACTATGAACATTTTGAACTTTCCATGAGGGCATAAGCTAATAATAGGTTTCATATTGAAACGATGAGCAAATATCTATAGAACCAATGTACTACTAAATGCAGATAAAATTCAATTCAACACAGTAAGCCATAATCTCAACTATTAATAAGTGAGATCCCTGAAGAGGAAATAGACATTATAGTTTCTGAAATCATTTTTTGTTGTTCTCCTCTTGGTAGTTAACTAGTTATCCTCTTGCTCTGGTAATGACAAGGGAAATAGATTGATAGATGGAAGAGCCATGCAAGTGCATAATGACTGCTTAATCTAAATCTGAATGAACCACTAGGTCATTGAGTCACACTGTCACTGTATTTAAATGCTAGCCCTCCTCCCTTTCACACATGGAACCACCCCCACCCCAAAACCCAGTTTCCCCCAATCCCCAAAAAGGATCATAAAATCAGTTGCCCATCTTGAGTGTGTTTTTGGTCACGCACAAAAGAAGTCCTCTTCTTGATCAGACAGCAATTCATGTCAACTTAGCTATAATACAATCACCCTAAGTTGATCTACTTGAAAAGGACTGAACAACTGGATCAGTGTTTCAGTTTTCTGTTTCAAGTACAACTCTATATCTCTAGTCTAAAGCAGCTATGAACGTCCACATGCTAATAATATGCGCTCTAAACAAGTATATCAAATTCCTTTCATCTAATCCAGATTCATGAAGCTGTCAAGACACTAAAATTATACTTCTATCCATATCCATTCATTTCAACACTTCAGAACAACCCATAGAATTCCACAAACTGAAGGCATCTATTCAAAACCATAGAGATTTCCAACAATATTTGTAGACAAACAAATCTAAAAAATTTAAGCTGCACGATGCTTCAAGCTTCTCAACATACATACTTCAATGTATAAAAGGAAAAAGGAAAAACATTGTCATGCAATTTACATTGCATCACTTAACTACGAATTATTATGAAAAATGCTTGTGCCTGTGTAAAAGTTAATACCAACTGACAATGGACAAGTTGTGATATATAGTTGAAATATAAAAACAAATCTTCATTTTATGTTAAAATAAGTTGAACTACTTGAGATTGGTTTTCCATAATATGCGAAAAAAGCTCAACAAAAAAAAAAAAGTGTCTCTGAGTGATAAGAAAACAAAAGGTGTAATCCATCACTCAGTTAGCAACAAAAGCCGAAGCAAAGCACTCGTGTTAGATTACATGCCACAAAATAAATTTTCCAACTCACTTTTGTGTGCCGGTGACTTTGTACTTGTGAACAGGTAAGGCATTAATCTCTTCTTCACTCATTGAAGGAGTTGTGGAAGCATTATCAGAATCCAGTGCTCTCAAAGTTTCATAATCTGCAGCAGTATGAACAGAATAATTTTACCTTTTCATAGTGAACTTTAGAATCCAGCAAACTAAGACCGCATATATCCTAGCTTTCGTAGGCAAGCATGTGAATGCATCTACAATTCTTATGAGGTGACATCTACACCATAAGCATCCATTCTACAGTTCGGTAAAAACTAAAAAGAACCATACCTAGATCATCAAATTCACGGTCAAGAAGTGCAAGCTGGAGTCTCAATCCTTGTAATCTCCCTCTAGTTGCGAGTGCTATTGATGGTGGCATGTGTAAACGGAATTCAGTGTGACCAAGCAAGCCACTGGCAGCTGCAGCGTGAGCTTGGGCCTGAGCTTGGAGTTGTTGGCAAGTTGCATACATCCTAAGGCTTGTGGCCGTCAAAAAAATACCAAGAAATACCCAGATCTACAGCATACATTCAGAAGAATACAACTTCAATTGCAATATAACCAAATATGCCTAACAAATATCAGTCAGATTATTCAGCATGCCCTCATTAGATAGTGAACAAGAAATTACCAGAAAATTAGGTGACATCTGGTGAGAATTTAAGATTGTGAACAGCAAAAGAACTGGCAAACAAACAAGTTATGTTTGTATAAGAAACGCACTATAATAGTATTTAAACATTTGGAACGGAACATATAGAAACAGAAACACTACCTGTGACAAGAAAAGCTAGTGAATTAGTATTAATTGGCCGGGCTGCATGCACACGCTGACAAGGACAGGAAGAAGATTCTGTGTCATGACAGATTATATACTACTGTATATGTGAAAAAATATACTATGGGCACCAATGTAGAGAGAAAAACAAAAAGGGATGTACAAGAAAAAGAACATACCACTGCACGTCGTTCAGGAATAAATCCTGAAAATCCACTTTCAATATCAGATCTAGCCCCACGAAAAACAAAACTCATGGCTGCAGGAATTTCAAGAATATCCCTCTGTCCAACGGTACAGAGAGTATGAAAATGAATTCAGTATACCAGTCCTAAATCATTCAAATATTATAAAATATGCAAATATTTTAAAAGTGTATAAATAGTAAATACTAACACGAGCTTAATTCAAGCATAAGAAAGATTAAGCCATACACGAGTGCCACCACTGCATCAAGTGATGAACCTAACATAGATTTTCTAAATTGATCAAATATGCAAAAAGTATAAGAATAAGCACGTATCCTGTTAAACACTTTCTTTAGTAGAAACTTAGTAAGATGTGGTGACCCTCATCAGTTCTAATTTTACAAACAGATTAGACCAATTCTCACACACCCTCGGATATGTTGCTGTAACATTACAGGAAAAATCATCATCTACAATTCTAATTTACAAGCAAATTAGACCAACTCTCACACATGTTGTAGCAACATTACAGGAAAAATCACCACCTACAATTAGTTCACACCATTGCTAGTTGCCAAGTGGCTGCAATAAGAAATTCAATATCTGCTTTATTTTTATGTAATTTACTAGCATCTAACAAAATTGTTGCATCAAAAAATTCCAAACCAAAAGCAGTACTTTCATGTTTACCGTGTCAACCATTTGTATATATGTGTATCAAAAATACTATATCTCATAACTACTTTCTCGATACACAATCTGCTGTTTTGAAAAAGAAAAAAAAAAAAACTTACATAAACATATACATAGAGACACAAAATCTTACAAAGTACAGTGATTTTAGAAGTTGAAACCATTAAGTTATGGATCACAATCTTTTATATGCAGGCTGATAGGCTCTAATAGATGTATGAGTAATAAATTCCAAAACTTTTTTTATAAATAAAAGCAGGTGGTAGCATAGGTCAGAATAAACGCTGTAAAAACAAAAATTATTCTTAAAAGGAAAACAGAATATAATGGTAACCAGGCATAATAAAGAAATTCAGAACTAAAGAACCCCTTCTCCAATTCGTGTCATGAACTTCGTCAAGGCTCGTAATTTACCTTTACAATTGACAACATTATTAAAAAAATTGGAGAAGATTGCAGAACCTCCCACCAAATAGTCCCAATTACATGTAAAGGACCGCAGAGGCATGAAGCCACTTGGTTCTAAAAATTAAAATAACTTTGTCAAAACTCTAGCAAGGCCAAATTTCCATAGACTGACAACGAATAACTAAGTAAAACCGATAAACCCAAATATACGCGATTCTTAGTCAATAACTTAGAACCACAGTACTCCACATTAAACCACCAATGTATATATTTCTACCATATAAGATTTGAGTGATTATGAATCAATATTAAATCCAACTTCATATAATTTACTAAGTGCGATCATGCATGCATGCACATATGGAACAGTTGAAACATGAAATTTTAAACAAAACAAGACCCAATTTGCTCTCATTTTGCTTCAAAGAATGATTTAGTAAAACGCAAATCACTCAATGGTATTGAGCAATGACTACTAATCTCTAAACACAAAAATGCACGAAAAGAAACAATCATCAACCACAGAAATTGAAGACAAACAAAACCTACATTTAACCAATTTTAGTCAGGGAGAACAAGCAAAACCCTAAACAAATTACAGTAAATCGAAGGAATGCCAAAAGAGAGAGAGAGAGAGAGAGAGAGAGAGAAACTTACTTGCAGATGTGAAGACTGAAAGCAGAGAACTCGAGACTTTTCGATTTCAGAAAAACCAAAAGGCAGTGGAGAAAGATCAAATGATGTCGGTGTCGGTGTTCTTACGCAGTTATTTTGTCCGAACCTCTCGTTTATTGAATTTTTATTTATTTATTTTGCGCGTAATTTAATTTCAATAACACTAGCGGCTGACATGTCACCTACCCTTTAATCTAACGCTGACACGACTTTTTCTAGCATGCAAACTGTAAATGTAAATAAGCCTAGTATTCGAAGTTATTATATGAAATTATCGACTAAGTCAACGGCCCATTAATCACGTTGTCTCAATAAAAATTATTTTATTATTTTTTTTAAACTTGATATATTATAGGCATGTTAATTTGTGGATAATTAAAATAATTTTTTTTAAACTTGATATATTATACACATGTTAATTTGTGATTAATCAAAATTATCGACCACAAATTATATAATAAATTCTCTCTCTTCGTTAAAAAGTCCGATCAAGAATGGCAATTTAATTTGTCCATCTCATTCTTAATAAAACAGATATGAGATATTCAAAAACATGATCGAGACGAGATAGGAATGAAATTTTTAAAATTCTGTCAAGTTCAGGGGATAGGCACTCCAAACTCGTCCTTTTTATATATTAAGTTTTTTATATATATATATACTATATTTACCAATAAATCATACTATAAAAAATTAGTTTTAAAATTTTTTACATCACACTCGTATTATTTTTTTATTATATTAGTTATTTTAGTAGTAAAATTTTAATTTACCTACTAAAATAAAAGTTTTAACTTACTTAAAAAAAAAATATCGGAATTTGGTGAGAGGCGGGACGCCGTGGGGTCGGGGTTAAGATGAACTTCTAGACGGAGCAGGACAAAAAATATAAACAAAATTAAAGTTAAAGAAGAAACACTCCATCTCGTTACCATGCCTAGTCTAATATCGCAAACACAATATTGATTTGTTAAAAATTCAATTTTTATGCAAGTAGTGCGAGTATTTACTAGTTACGCAATTAGTGTGATTTCATTTTCCTTTTTCTAATTATTATACCCAAAAGAAAATATACGAGTTACATATTAACGTAGTATTAATTTTTTAATAATTATTATTTAACAAGTTTTTTTATGATAAATAATTAATACTTTTATGTGTATGTTTAATTGATAACACTTTTCTAAGTACATTTTAATAAGTAAAATAGTAATTTTATTCATTTTTATTATTTGCTTTTAAAAAAGTAAGTTTAATAATTATTTCTCAAAAATAAAATTAATCTCAATATTAGTTTTTTTTAAGAATCTCTCAAAGTGATTGTTCAAAAATAAATTAAATATCGAAATCATGGTGGTGGCTGCAGATGTGAGGCGATGATTGTGGTTAGGCAATTGCGACAGTAGTGGTGTTAGTTGTGGGGCGGCGTTGGTGGCAGTGGTAGGGTGGTGATGGCATTAGTGTGGTAATTAGAATAAATAATACATTAAAGCAATTATTTTATTTATAAAAAGAAAAAAAAATGCACTTACCTAAATGTACTTTTATTTTTTGCTTTTTTGATTTTTTTAAAATAAATCAAACGCTACTTTTTACCTTTTTTTGTGTGGGGGCGGCGTTGGTGGCAGTAGTAGGGTGGTGATGGTATTAGCGTGGTAATTAAAATAAGTAATATATTAAAGTAATTATTTTACTTATAAAAAGTAAAAAAAAAATGCATTTATATAAAAAATACCTTTATTTTTTGCTTTTTTTTAAAATAAATCAAACGTTACTTTTTACTTTTTTGTTGTGTTGTATCTAAGTAAGCAAAAAGTATTTGAGAAAGTATTACTAAAAGGACACTTAATTAATATTTAATTTTAATTCAATTGTAACTTGAAGATCATAAATTTATGTTTAAAAAAATAATTTCAGTGTTTGCAGGATATGATTGCGTACATAACCAAGCCTCATGCATTGTAATTGTTATTTTTATTATTTAATAATTATTAAAATTAAGAAAAAAATTCTATAATATTAATTATTAGAATAGAAAACTTGCTTTTATATATATATATATATATATATATATTAGTAATATTAAGTTTTAATAATAAAAACGTTGAGTTAAAAGCTTCCTTACAATTTAAATTACATATAGTATGTATCTTTTCTTACGTTCTCGACTTTTCAAAACGTACATTAAGTCTCTTTTAATTTAATAATTTTCTTGTAGTTATAAGAAAAGTATTTGTTAATAAAAATTATTAAAAAAATAATTAATAAATAATAAATTTTAAGTCTTTTAAAATTATTAATTATTAAAATGTCAACTATTGTTTGTTGAAATTATCTAACCTACGACAGTCCTTCTATGACCTAAACAGCTAACAAATTTGTATAATGGTTCAACTTAAATGTTTGCATGAATAATATTAGAATTTTATTTTTGAATTAACCGTTTCAATTATTTTTTTTAAATATGATTATATATACTACTTACTATTTTAATCATAGAGTTAGAATGGGTTAGTTTATGCGTATCAAACTAAATTCTCTTAGAATAGGTTAGTTTATACGCATCAAACTAAGTCCCTTTTCTCGTGACAGTCAAGTAAAACTTAAACTCAAGACGTTTGAATTTTATCCTCAACGTCTTTACTGTTCAACTACACCTCCGGATAGTTAGAGTTTCTCACTGTTAATGATAACGAATATCTTAAATGGAACTGACAGAGCACTTCAATAGTATGCTTTTTCAATATTGTCATGTCATATGTGTTATGACCCTTTAAGATTACCCTTCCAAGTGCTGGGGCACAAGAAAGAGTGAGAGATTGATCAAATCCGTTTTGATTTAGCTTGAGACTTGGGAGGGTTGTGATAAGGATAGAATTATCCATACATAACCCAACCCATCACGACATCAAATGGGTGTTCCCCTTCCCCAAATCAGAAAAATATAAGTATTTAGTTGCATTTTATAAAATGTAATATTATCCGTTGGACTTTGCCATTGCAAAATAGTGTTTGGCAAAATTTAACAAAACCTTTATTTCTAAATAGTTTAGTTTTTACGAGTCTTACTCTTAAGTTCACTACTTACATATTATCTAATATATACAAATAAAAAGTGAAAGTGAATATTTATAATGCAGAAATACTTTTATACAGTTTTATCAAACAATTGACTATGTTATAATCAAATCTTCGGAATTCATTCCCCAACAATCAAGTTTTAAATATCAATTCTTTGTAATTTCAAACTTTTCTAAACGGACACTAAATAAATAAAAAGATTATTAAAAATCTGTTAGCATATGCAATGAGTTTTTTTTTTCATTGTTTATAGATTCTATTTACCGTCAAGTCGATAAAACCCTTTTCATTCGGTCACATGAGACTTTCATGATCGGAAGTCTTTTTAAAAATTAATAAATTTTCATCTATCATTATTCCAATTTTCAAGTTATGTCGTCTGTTTTGAATTCATATTTAAAAGATTGTTAGTGTTGTTAAGTTATTTAGTCTTTTGTTACTTTATAATATTATGATTACACTGTCCAATTAATTATAATAAATTGTGACGCTCATCATTTTCACAAAAAAATCTCTATCTAACAATAAAAGCTTCATTTTCCATGTAGACTTCTTCAGTATTCTCCATAAATAAATGATAAATTGTTTTGTTGGAGCAATTGTGACAAAATCACAAATAAATTGTTTTTATTTGACATAAATCATTTGCTTTGCTTTGCGGATAAAAAAAAAAAAGGAGAGGAAATTGGGGCTCTTTCTATTGCTGCTCATTTTGTGGCAGTTTGGTGGGTACGTAACAGAGGAGTCCACTGGATTGCAGCTCAGGTGTCATTTCAGGCCTAATAAATTATAGCATAGTATTTTATATACAACCCACATGCTAACATGAAGGGTCCATCCAGGGCCCATATGGATTTTCTTTTTATTCTGATTAATATTTCTTAAATTAATTTCATTATTTTTAATGATTTTAATATTAGATCTTTGTTGTTTTCTTTCAATATGCCATGAGTAATTTTCATTAATTTAATCCCACGAATTTTGCAGAGTTTAATCCTTAGTATTTTGCAAGATCCTTTGGGTCTCTGCCACTGATGATTTTGGAAATTTGGGCCTGGACTGGGATCAGTACCTTTGAAGCCATAAGAGAGTCTAACATGAAATAGGGGTAGAATTAGAGTTTTAGAGGCTGATTCGGCTCAGGTTTAAAACATTTTTTATTAAGTTATCTGATTTCTAAAAATTTTACTCTGTTGTGTTAGGACCGAGGTTTTGTTCGAATGATGCAAATACCCACTCAGGTTTTATCTAAATGGTACGAGGACTCACTTTTCACGTAGATGATATGGATTCAATTCTCCCTCTTCTGTCATTGTATATATATATATATATATATATATATATATATAAAAAAAACTCATTTCTAGTAAAAATTTATTCAATTTTAAGTATTTTAAGAAACATGTGTGAACCGTTTTATTAATTAAAGTTACTTATTAAGTAGTAAAACATTTAAAACTAATTTATTTGTATTCTATAAAACCGGTTTTGTCCTTTTCCAAATAAACCCTTTTGAGGTTCCAGGGCCAATTTCCACTCTGTGGTCCTAAACTCTAATTATTTTTGGGGTAAGTATTCTTAAGCTCTAATTAAACCAAATAAAGGATAATGAGCTCTTCGTTGCTATAACTCGGACAATCCCTTAGATTTGCCTCGAAAATCTTTTGTCACTAAAGAGCAGGAGCAAACGAAAAATCTTATTACAGTGGAGAAGCTGAATAGCAAGAACTAAATGCCCAATTACTCTAATTTATCGTCTTTACTGAGTTGTAAAAATGGCCTAAAGGCCTACAGCCCAACCTGAAGCCAAGCCCGGCCCAACTCTAGCCCGAGATATCTCTATTTTAGGCTTAGGTTTGATTTTTTTGAGTTGAGGCCTGCCCGTACAAATCCGAACACATAAAATCCAGGCCCAACCTTTTAAAGCATAAAGTAACTATTTGTTAATTTTTAATTTAAAGGATTCTCATTATTTATTATTACTTAATTTATTTTCAACTTGATAAATTAATGTCTATTTAGTTTTCTTACCTTCCACTTCACATTTTTATTATTTACCTTTCAATTTATACTTTATACCATTACTATACATGTAAATATTAAAAAAATATTAGCTCCTTATATATATATATATATATATATAAATCAAATGTTTGTTTTCATACTTTCTATTTTAACTACTAAATAAATTGTCAATTGCACAACAAGAAAAATCTTCATCAATTCTAACTTTTATAATTTTTTTATTTATTATGCACTAATATTTTATTTATTAATTATTTATTGAGGTAGATTATAACGATATATACTTAATTTGTCATTCTTAAATATTTTTCATACGTTTTTAGAATATATGATTTTTTTAGAACTTACAATCTTACCATTTAAAAAAAAGTTACGTGCAAGCTCCCGTTACAAATTAGAACCTAGGACCTTATTTTCTGGACTTAACCCGACCTGACCAGTTCTAGACCCAGCCGGACGGGTCTTTTTTGCATCCCCATCTTTGCACTGGTAAGTGCTCCTTTGTTCTGCTTTAGCAATGATTCTATCATGGCAAGGGTCTTTTTTTGCATCCCCATCTTTTCACTGGTAAGTGCTCCTCTATTCTGCTTTAGCAATGATTCTATCATGGCAAGGTGCATCATTGGTGGTGATTAATTAGTTTATACACACACATATGTATATGTGTGTGTGTGTGTGTGTATATATATATATATGTTTTGCTGACACAACCATGCAACAGAAAACTTCCGGAAGTGAAAAAGGATTTTGCTAGTTGCGGCATATGATACCAACGTCAGTGGATAAAGAAGTCGCTTTCCTAACCTTTGAGAGACTATGAAATTCGCGTGTGTTTGAAAATAAAATGATTTTTTTTTAAAACGATAGAAGAGAGAGAAAGATAATATAGATAATATAAAAAAAGATATTATGGGGGGGGTTTCAATTGGCTTTTGAAGATCAAAGATGATGTCATAATATTTGGTAAAATATTATCTTAAAAATGTCGTTTCAAACAAATATATATATATATATATAGTAATGCATGCAATATTTATTGACTCGAGAAACCTCATTACTCATGATAAATAAATAAAGAATGCATTATATCAAAGTCTTGTGCTCATTAATTGTTTATATATAGGTCTCACCCATTAATAGTTTATTAAGAAACAAAAAGAATACCCTTGTGAAATTGTTTGATGGTATTGAAAGAACACTGTGTGTTAGATGGGTTTGAAGTGGAACCATATAAATTGCGTTTGAGTAAAATATTTGCCTAAATTTCATCTTCATTTGGTCTATATATTATGTGATTTTTTATTTTTTAGAATAATAGAATAGAAATTTAGAGAGAGAATGAATTGTCATTTTGATGATTGAATTGGTGGAATAAAATGTGAAAAAATGAGATTAATCATTTGTAAATTTAAAAAGTAAACGATGAATTTGAAGATAATAAGTTGAAGTGGTGGATCCAAATCTTGAATATCGGAAGTGCAAGAATGAAAAAAATAATATTTAAAAAAGTATTTAGTAAAATAATAAAAAAATTGGGGGGGGGGGGAGGGTAATTTTTTTTTAAAAAAAAATCTCATAGCAAAAGGGGGTAAAAAAACAAAAATATCAAAAATTTGGAGGCCATTGCCCCTATCACCTCCTGCTATGGCCCTTGATAAGTTGGAGATGCTCTTATATGACTTGACTTAATAAATCTGGTTCATATAATAATTTCTTCTGAGAGAGAAAAGAGATAGTTTGGTTTATAATGAATATGTAAAGTTTTAACATTTAAAATTGTCAATTTAATTAACAATTTTATTTTTATTTTTTGTCCTAATTTACATGAGAAGTAAATTAGTATATCGTAGTTTGGAACTTGTAGATCGTAGTTTGCAACAACCAACCAACAGATTCCAAAATCAAAATCTTTGATTTTTCATGAGTGGACCCATAAAAATTCAGATATACTTTTTTTAAAATATTTTGTTTTATTTTATTCTATTTGATTTTTTTCTAAAATTATTTTGAGAGTAAATTCTATTTTATTTTATGCTCTCCTATGCTTTATCTGACTCAAGTTGAAAACAATTTTATCAATCCACAAGAGGCTTGTTAGCACTGGGGTATGGAATTGAAAATACCCCAAAGGGTGAAATGTGTCCAATAAATGGCTACCCATAACTGCCTTCTAGCTAATAATTTGACAATGGAAAAGTGGTAAGGCCATCGAGCCTCTATGTCCATGGTTCATGGATCACGTCACTCACAATCTGTTATGTGTATAAATTAGTATAGTTCATAAACTTAGTCTATGCAATGACGGAATTACGGGTAGACTTGAGAGGGCTATAGCCTCCCCACCCTCTCTCCCCAATATCCGGAAATAGCCCACCTCAAATTTTTGACTCCAAACTTGAATTTGTGGTCCAACTGTAATCATAATCTCTTAATTTCTTCTGTTTTGCTAAACTTCAATCTCACTTTTCTATTTTCGGCTCGATCTCAATCTCATTTTAACCTAATTCACTCTAATTTCTTTTACCCATTTTAGTTAATTATATTTTAGCTTAACACTAATATCCTCCAATTTAAATTCCAGACTCTGCCCTCGAGTCTATCTATATACTCGGTTCACTTAATAATTACTGGTAACTCAATTGCTGAAACAATAATTTACTCTTTAAGAGATAAAACTGAGAGTCAAAGAATTTGGGAACAGCTAATGTCAACTTTTGAGTTGAATGTAGAAAATCTTATATCTCCAAAACAATTTATAAAATTAAATTGTGAAGTGACAGTTGAGCTGCTGATTGGACAATCCCATTGCAACTCTAATGAAAGATTACTGTTGGATTTAATGCCTCTCGTCTTCAATGTCCATAACAAAAATTGACATATATTTTGACCTATTGATAACTGATTAGGCATTATTAATGTCAAAAATTTCACCATCTACTAAAACAAAACATTTATTATGTTAAATTATGGAAAAATTATTTCATCAGTCTGTCATATAGTGTAACAGTTTCTATAATTTTAGTATTTTATAAAATTTATTGATTCGTGAAATAATTTTTCTAAATTATAATTGAGATTCTCTTTCGGATGTACTTACTCTCACAGAAGATAACTTAACATTGATTTTACATGTAAAAATCATATCATACGAGAACGAAAACTATACTTGAATCCAATACATTGTAGAAGATCTAGTTAAATGTAAATTATTGTATTAGTATGTGCTAACTATTATGTAAGTATGTGGTAATTATACTATACTAGAAACTTTAGTGATTCATGTTTCCTCCCCCATGCTAAGATAATTAATTTCCTTTTCACAAGTTTTCTTCTCTTTTCTTTTCTTTCCCATGACTCATTTATTCAATGTGAACAACATTCTATTAATACATTCGTAAGACTAGAAGCCATTTACCAAATTATTTGACTAACTTTCCGTCAATGTCTAATGCAAAATTACATTCGACCCCACAGAATATTAGAAAACTCTTTTTCTTTTTGGGTTCCCTTACAATTTTTTTTTTTTTAAATTTAATAATTTGTTATGATCAATGGTATTAAATTCCCCTCCTCTATTCTATGAAAACTTAAATCCAATTTTTTATTTTAAGAATGAATATTAATGTCAGGGGACCACTATTTACCTTGATTTTCTCACAATTTTACCATTGTCAAAAGTAATTATTATTTGAAACTCCTTAATTACACATTCGACAATTTATTTTTTCACATAAATAAAAAAATTTAAAATTTGAAATAATGATAAAGTGAAACTTATATACCAAAATCATACAAATATACAAATCATCACTTAAATAGACACTTTAATTGTTAAAAATATTACTTCAAAATAGATATTTTTAGTAGTTAATTTTTGATAAAACTTTAAAATAAAATATATAAAAAATATAAGTTCAACTAAACACTTTCATTATTTTACAAAGCAGTAATCTCAAAGAATGGTTAGGATATTGTGTTAATACAGAAATATAAATAAAAAACATTATATTTTTATCATTACTCATATCGAACCATTAAAAAAGATAAAATAAAAATAAAACTATGAAAAAAGAGACGATATTTTCAAAAATGTCCTTGCCATAATAAAGGAACAAATCTACAAGAAGAAATCCAAATATCAGTGAGATTGGGAGGCTAGGATAGATATTTTACCATAAATTAATAAGTTCGCGTACCTGCCCACTTTTAGGCAGTGTTTGGCTTAAGAAAAGAAAAGCCAGTTTCTCTCCGAACCACCGAATCTTTATTGTCTCGTACGTGTCACCCACACATTCCTCTTTCGGGAACACGAGGCCATCTCTCTCTCTCTCTCTACACTTATTACATCAGTCGGCTATCAATTGGTCAATTAGCCTCCTATAATTCAGGAAATTATTTAATACTTTTTGTTTTACAAAACACTTTCCAGAAACAAATAATAATAATAATAATAATAATTTGTAATTACAACGTATTTTATAGAAACTTTCAGAAAAAAATGCATTTACTGTATTTAACTCAGGATAGTAGTTGAAAAACAAAACCCTAAGAAATAAGAAGGGTTCTTTGTAAGAACAATTCGCCGCCTGATTGATCTCAGCCGTCAACTTCTTACACCCCTTTCCTCCCTTCCCTCTAACTCATCAGCTCACTGCTTCTTTTTTTTTTTTAATTTTTTTTTTTATGTTCTCACAACACTTCTTTACACTCCTAATTCAATATTGAGAAGAAATGTTGCGGGAAATTGTTTTTCTTTATTAGTGACTCCTCAGTTGATGATGGAATGATAGAGTCTTTATTGTTCTTTTGTGTTCGAGATCTTCAAGTTTTGATTTTTTTCATATAAATAACTGACCTTTCTTGAAGTTTGATGATCAGAAAGTTGGGTATTTTTATGAGCTTAAAGAGGGGGTTTCGAGGTGTATATACGGGTTTCAGGTGTTTTAGATTGTGTAAGTTTTGATTTTGGTATGTTTTTAGGGTTTTATTGTCTGTGTATTGGGCTATGCGCGGAAAGAGTGATTGATTGTAGGTTGTGAAGATGTTGTCCGAATTGGGAAGGAGACCTATGCTTGGCGGTAATGAAGGATCGTTTGGAGATGAATTGGAGGATGAAATAGGGTTGTTGCTTCGTGAACAGCGGCGACAAGAGGCCGATGATCTTGAAAAGGAGTTGAATTTGTATAGAAGTGGGTCAGCTCCACCTACTGTTGAGGGTTCATTGAGTGCAGTTGGTGGTTTGTTTAACAACGGTGGTGGCGGCGGCGGTAGCGGCAGCGCGTTTTCAGAGTTTGACCGCAATAAGAGTGGTAATGGGTTTCAGTCTGAGGAGGAGCTTAGGTCTGATCCTGGTTATTTATCTTATTATTATTCGAACGTGAATCTAAACCCTAGGCTGCCACCTCCTTTGCTTTCTAAAGAGGACTGGCGGTTTGCACAGAGATTGAAGGGAGGGAGTTCGGGGTTGGGCGGAATTGGAGATAAAAGGAAAGTGAGTAGGAGCGATAGCGGCGGCGGTGGGATATCATTATTTTCAATGCCCCCGGGGTTTAATTCAAAGAAAGGAGAGAGTGAGAACGAGTCGGAAAAAGTATGTGGTTCGGCAGAATGGGGTGGTGACGGACTGATTGGCTTGCCTGGATTAGGATTGGGTGGGAAACAGAAAAGCCTTGCTGAAATATTTCAGGTGATTATTTTCTCATATACTTGTGCCTTTTTATGTTTTATTTCATTTGATTAATTCACTTGTTAGTAGTGTACATTGATCTTCCTATGGTTGAAAAAAAATACTACTTACTATAGTGGACAGTCTATTGTTTTAGTTGGTAATAGTTCAACAGTGGAGGATTTAGATTCATTGTTCCCCATTGATCTTTGACATGTAACATAGTGGATGGTCTATTGTTCTAGTTGATAATAGTTTGAACATGGAGAATTTATAGTTCCTGCTTTTGAATAATGGGATTCATTGTTCCCCATTGATCTTTGACACGTAGAGTATTGACGCTTGAAATTCCAGCATTTTTATGCATGTATTAAAGAGGAATCGGTTTGTTTAACTCCCCCTTTTGGGTTGGTGTTAATGTTTTGTTTTTTGTTTTTTAGTGTTAATTTGTATCTTTCTATATCAATTACTTTAATTATTTATTGACATTTGTTCTATGGACTGAATTATTTGATATTTGGCTACTGTTGAAAAAATATTGAAGTACCTAGGATCTTCACTGGTAGAATGGTATTTCTGGAAAATTCATGGAAATTCTTGCTATAATAATTATGATACTTTTTGGTTACCTTGATATGTATCATGGTTGCCTAATGTCCAACAGTCCAAGTTCCTGTTGATATCTGACAAATTGACCTCCAGAATTCATGGTATGGGAGCACAACTCATATTAGAATTGGAGCTAGCTTTACTAATTTTAAAAAGTAAAATTACTATGAATGAGAAAATGATCCCCTAAAAACCATAAAAGAAATAAAGAATATGAAGTTGATATCTTTTCATATGATTATTTATTCCCAATTGTGGGCCTTTGCTTTGGCATGCCAAATAATACATGCCATTAACATGTTAAAAGTCTTGCGCCAACTTTTTGTGTCCCAGTGTAGACACTTCTAGAAATTCCCATATTGAAATCTCCTAGTGATTCACAGGGGAAGAATTTGTGGTGGATATTGTCAAACTCCGGTGGATATTGTCCAAACCCCAAAGAATAGGGCTGGGTTCTTAAAAGCTAAGTGGGTTGGAGCTTTATGTGATTCTTATATTTTGATAAACTGAATGAAAGTTTTATACCTGGAAACTTTGCTTTATGCAACTATAAGTCGAGCAATTAAGAAGAAAATGTGTATAAAATGGGTAAGGTTTGTAATGAGGATTTTGGGATGGATGAGTGGAAAACTAAGAAGATGAGAGTTACAGTTCTGCAGTCTTTTGGAACTTAATGGTTCACCAATTTCAGTGGAAGAATAAGGAGCACTCCGTGGTATCATTATTAGACATTTAATAAGCTCTGTTTCAATGTTTGCATTTAGTACTACTTGGTACAAGTTAAAGAGACTAGGAGAGATTGATTGCATGGCCTCTGGAGGTTGAAGTGAATGATTGTGTGCATGTGCAGTCACATGTTTGTGGGTCTTTTTATGGTTGTTTTATAGAGCTGAGTAAGAAATTTAGTTCCTTATTTGAAAAAAGTGTAGATGTGCCATTAGGTGCAGATATTAGGTGGCAAAAGATGGTTTTAAGTATTTTCCCTATCAGTTATGCTGATGTCTGTTGGGCAGCATGTTTAATGTTAGTCTGGCATGTCTCGCTGTTTGTTGCTGTTTTGAAAAGTGTGGTTGAGGCATATGCCTTGTGGCTCAATCTTCAAATACGAGGCATGCTCCAGTCACATGTCTCAGGGCCTGAGGTGCTGAAGAAATGTCTTGTTTAAGAGGTGTGCTACATATTTACTAAAATTTGATTCTTATGCTATAAGGTGCTTATTTGTTTCTTGTAAATTTCTTTAATCTAGATCTTCATTTGCCCTGCACATTGTACTCTCCTTTTCAGGAAATCGTTGGGCTCTGTCCCTTGTTGAAAGATTGATGCTGAACAAGTGCATGAACACTTTCCTACAAAATGTGACACCGAAGTGGATAAAAGTACATTGTAGAAGTAATAATAGAGCATTTGACAACTGATTCTATGGTGGCCTCAGGTTGTGGGAAACCTGTAGATTAAGGATTTTAATAAGAGGAAAAAAGGTTCTAGGCTTCAAGGATATGAAAAGGTTGAAATTGGCTGGAGTCTGAAGGTGTCTGGTTGCTAGAATTTCAGGCCTTAGGTTGCTGGAAATTCTGGACCGATGCTATTTTAGTATTTTAGGTATTGGAGAAAAGGCAAGGCCGCAAAGGGTTAGGGCTGATTAGGTTGATATAGCAATGGAAGAGGAAGGTTTGGGGGTTGTTTTGGGTGCTGCAAACAATAATTTTTGTTATTTGGTTTCTTTGGCTTGCTATGGTAGAATGATTGAAAGGTGGAAGGCTTAGGCTTGTAGAAAGGTAAGCGAGATCTTATTTTGACTTCCAAAGGCTAATAGAAGTGTAAAAACTGGAGGAGGAGGAGCCAGGCATCACAGGATTCTAAAGAAAGCTTCAAATGCTAAACATTCTCTAAATTGATCTTGGATCTAATTGAAAAAAAAAATTATATGGCTATATATTGACCTGTGGACGCTACTACAACTCATGTCTAATAAATCTGAAAATTATCAAATACTGTTGATTTTGAAAGCTTAACATAAATAAAATTGTACTAACAGCTTATTTAACTTAAAGAAAACATATAATAAGATCCAATGTGACTCAAAACTAAATTATGGTCTTTCTTGAACTTCTTATGACCTGCATCGGGATGGGTTGAAGAAAACTCTAGCTAACCTCAAGGATTGAGGTGTGGTATGACCAAACCAATCCAAACTTGAGCCATTTGTATATGATATTTCTTGTTTAATATATACCTTCTTCAAATGTGATAGGCATTGCCTTTATGTAGTAAAATGGAACCATGGTATCATATCTCAACTACTCAACTCAAAATAAGAATTCCTCGATATTTTCATTTAAAACTGAATTTCATGGCCTGGCTGTGCTCATATCTCCCCAATACTATTCTTGTATACAAACAGACCTTTCTAGCATTCGTTTATTTGTCAATTCTACTGCAATAGCCTCAAATTATTTGTAAAATTTATTGAAACTTTCTGCTTCCATTTCCCAAGATTTTTTTCTATTGATAAGTCAGTCTACTCTAGTCCTAAGAATTTAAGCACCAAAAGGACCAAAACCCTGGATTTCCTAGTTTCTTGAATCTTTTTAAGTCACAGTTGATTTTTATTTATATTTTTTTTAATCTTGAAATTTTAAATTCACTTGATTTTTTTTTATAAGAAATCAGATTTTTAATTTCTCCTAGTAAATTGAAAACTACGTTGACAGAAGTGGGGAGGAATAGGAATGATAACAAAGCTTGAATCTGGAGTGAAAGAGGAAGTAAAAAGAGCTTAAACCTGCTGGCTTCTCAAGATTTTGTTCCTGAAAATTTGAGATTTTTGTTTGCCTTCTTAGAGTCATTGCTCCCTGTTTTGATCCCATCAACTAACTCCACCTGGACTTACCTGCTAAATCCAATCTCAAACCATAATAAAATTGAACATGGGCTGATGTTGGACTGGGTGGGCGATTTGGGTTAAAGGTCAGGCTGGCCTCCAATCTGACCCCAATTGGCCCTAGTTGCAGCCTTTTCATGTTTTTACTTGAACATTCTTTCAACAGATTAGGACTTCTAATTGTTATATGAAGATTTTTGAACAGCTGGATTTGTTTTATTAGCTTGCTTCTTGGTAATGTGCTTATTGTATGTGACCTCTCCCCCCCTTCCCGAAAAATCACGTATGATTGATTGAAAATTGCACTGGAATGCAATTTGAATTTCTGTTTCGAACTATTTCCCCTATGGTTTCCTGGTGATGAAAAAAAATTAATATTGATGCAGGATGATTTGGGACGTGCAACACCTATTTCGGGGCACCCTTCTCGCCCTGCTAGTCGTAATGCTTTTGAAGAAAGTACTGAGACATTAGCTTCAGCTGAAGCTGAGCTGGCTCATTTGCGTAGCGAATTGACATCTGCAGATACTCTACGAGCTGGTGTGAATATCAAGAGTTCTTCTGCTGTCCAAAATGTTGGCCAGCCTGCATCATATTCATACGCTGCTGCTTTGGGTTCTTCCTTGTCTCGTAGCACCACCCCTGATCCCCAACTCATTGCCAGGGCTCCTAGCCCTTCCCTTGCCCCTATTGGTGGAGAGAGAGGTGGTTCAGAAAAGAGAAGCGTTAACTCATCAAACTCATTCAATGGTGTCTCATCTACCATGAGTGAGTCTGCAGACTTGGTAGCTGCTTTGTCTGGCATGAACCTGTCAAATGGCGTGCTAAGTGAAGAAAATCATTTGCCACCGCAGATTGAGCAGGATGTTGATGATCACAAGAACTATCTCTTTAATCTTAAAAGTGGTCAGAATAATATCAAGCAACATTCTTACATTAAGAGATCTGAATCTGGGCATTTACATATGCCTTCTGCTCCCCAGTCAGCAAAAGTATCATTCTCTGATTCGAGCAGGAGCAATGGAGCTGGGGCAGACCATGTTAACTCTTCCTTGGTAACTAATAACCAAGTTGACCTGCATAAAACTGCTCTTTCTCCCAATAATTCATACGTAAAGGGATCTTCTACTTCCACTCTTAACAGTGGGGGAGGCTTACCTTCTCACTATCAGTATGTGGATGGTACAAATTCATCATTTTCAGACTATGGTTTAAGTGGGTACTCCATAAACCCAGTAATGCAGTCCATGATGGGAAGCCATCTTGGCACTTCTAATCTGCCACCTTTGTACGAAAATGTTGCTGCAGCGTCAGCTATGGCCTTCCCTGGAATGGACTCCAGACTGTTGGGGGGAGGTTTGGCTTCTGGATCAAATCTAAACACTGCATCAGAATCACAGAATCTCAGCAGAATAGGGAACCAGATGGCAGGGAGTTCTCTTCAGGCACCTTTTGTGGATCCAATGTATCTTCAGTACTTGAGGACAGCTGAGTATGCCCCAGCACAGGTTGCAGCTCTTAATGATCCCTCTATGGATAGAAATTACTTGGGGAATTCATACGTGGATTTACTTCAGAAAGCTTATCTGGGATCTCTACTATCACCTCAGAAATCCCAGTATGGTGTTCCCTTGGGCTCCAAATCTAATGGTTCTAATCACCATGGTTACTATGGGACTCCAGCATATGGTGTTGGCTTGTCATATCCTGGAAGTCCCTTGGCAAGCCCTGTTATTCCAAACTCACCCATTGGACCTGGTAATCCTATGAGACATGGTGAGCTCAATATGCGATTCCCTTCTGGGATGAGAAACTTATCTGGGGGTGTCATGGGACCCTGGCACTTAGAGGCTGGTTGTAATGTGGATGACAGCTTTGCATCCTCTTTGTTGGAAGAGTTTAAGAGCAATAAAACCAAGTGTTTTGAACTTTCAGAAATTGTGGGTCATGTCGTTGAGTTCAGGTATGTGCTGCTCAATGTGTGTATATATATATATATATATATATATATATATAGGGTGCTTTTATACTGTTGAACCATCCTGAATTTAAATGTCTGATTTAACATCTTCCATGAGCAGTGCGGATCAATATGGTAGCCGATTCATTCAACAAAAGCTTGAAACAGCCACAACAGAGGAGAAAAATACCATTTTCCAGGAAATCATTCCCCATGCTCTAACTTTGATGACTGATGTGTTTGGTAATTATGTGATCCAAAAGGTATCCAAAATTCTGACTCTATCGGCTTATAAAGTAATGCATGTACATGTGTACCAAAGGTCATGGCTGTGTTTTTGGGCTCCTTAGATGAATTTACATGAGTGATGATTGGTATTTTTTTTCAGTTCTTTGAGCATGGAATTGCATCCCAGAGAAGAGAATTAGCTAACAAGCTTTTTGGGAATGTATTGACACTTAGCCTTCAAATGTATGGTTGTCGAGTGATCCAGAAGGTAACAGTAGTTTTTGAATACAGCTGTGTTTTGTTGCTGCTGTATGTCCTATATCAATGATCAAACCTTTCATTTTCAATTCTGAACGTTACATTAGTTCATGTCTTCATATATATTTTTTGATTGGTAATTCATGTCTTCATATATGTATCTCTTTCTTTTGTGATCTGCAAAAATGCTACAGAGACTTCACCTTCATCATCTCTAGATCTAATTTTGAACCATGTTCATGTGCTTCTGTATGGTTTTGAATTTTATTTATTATTATTTTTATATGCATGTATAACACAACAGAATTTCAACTTCCTGATAACTTTAATAATTTTCATTCTCCAAAACAGTAGAATAATTCTTGCATTGTTGAATAGTCAGATTAGGAACTTCTTTCTTTTCGTGTTTGGGGAGAGATGGAAAAGAGAATCTTTTCTTCTTTTGTTGGACATCCTTCAATAGTCTCTATGGCTGCTGAATTTCTTAATTCAAAAGTGGTTATCCTTGCCGCTATATGTTGGTTACCTAGTTATGATGTTATGCTATGAATAAGTGAGGTTAATTTGATAATTATTAGACGCCCATGCTCTTTATCAGTTCTTAAGAAATTACCATCGCTAATTGAACTGAGTTTTCATGATTTAATCAAGGGTTCTAACTGACTGTTATGGCGATGATACCTTGTTTTACAATTCAGGCAATAGAAGTTGTTGATCTGGACCAGAAGATTAAAATGGTCGAAGAGGTTGATGGTCATGTCATGCGCTGTGTACGTGATCAAAATGGGAATCATGTCATCCAGAAGTGTATTGAATGCGTTCCTGAAGAATATATTCAATGCATTGTCTCAACTTTTTTTGATCAAGTTGTGACCCTATCCACCCATCCATATGGGTGTCGCGTGATACAGGTTGAACATTGTTTATTAAATTATTTGTCTTCTTATGTTTTGGATTTTGAGTGTCCCGAAGGAAAGGAATAAGTGTATATTTTGTAATAGTGTTTTTCATGTGAACAGAGAGTACTGGAGCACTGTGGGGACCCAAAAACACAGAGTAAAGTGATGGACGAGATTCTAGGATCTGTTAGCATGTTGGCACAGGATCAGTATGGCAATTATGTTGTTCAGGTTTGTTACTTTTTCAGGAAGAAACCCACATAGATCATGCGTGCCACTCTTTGTTAGGTAGTTATATATCAAGTATGGTTGTTAAAATCACGATGTGGACCATATGATCTTACGATCGAAAAATACCAGATTGATTTGGATTGCACCTAATATTCCTATAGGGTAAAATCTTTGTGGAATCCATACAAGATCTCTAGGATTGTAGGATCCCAAGTTGACTCCTAATTCTAAATACAACCTTGTAATATTATTCTTTTAAGCTTATTATTATTATTATTATTTTTTGATTAGTGACGGACAGATGCTCAAATAATATTATAAAACAAACACCAAGACTTACTTCGAATGACTCTTTCAATCTATACTTTAGATTAGTCAAGTGTTCTGGTAGTTAATTTAAGCGATTTAGCTCATCATTTTGACTAGTATGGGTCCAAACTTACCATTTGGTCGAAATTTTCTATAAGAATATTGCGTTAGGCCAATCAACTTCTTTCTCTTCCTCTCTTCCTTTTTAAAACTCAATAAGATTACTTTAAATGAATTGATCACTTATCCAAACACGCCCTAATCAATGCTCCCCCACCCCCCCAACCCCCACAAAAAAAAACAAAACTATGTCATAGATTTTTCTAGTCTTTCATGGTTTCTTATGTAAATTTAATATTTCATGTAATTTTTCCTATATTTTTTCATGATTTTTTTTATAAGTGTATTTTTTTTTTCCACGAATTTTAAGCTTATGCAGTGTAATTTTAAAAATCTTTGAGATGCACAAAGGTTAGTTGGTATTAGCTTTCTCATTTTGGAGAATCTTGCGATTATTGATTTAATCCTACAATCAATCTTGAAGATCAGTGTATAGTTACCACAATTCGTTCCTCCCCTAGTGAACTGCAAATTGGGATTTCACGATTCAAAACATGGATCATTAGCGATTTACAACGCAATATTTAGCATTTCAATCTAAAATACCAAAAGTCTAAAAAAAAATCATACAAAATACACACATCATTAGAATTTTGTTTTATAATGACTTAGATTCGTTGAAATCTTTCTGGTGTATATATATACATACATATATTATTACAAATACAATAAAAAAACATATCACGTTCCTAAATAAACGTATTTCGTTCCAACAAAGCGATCCAAAGAAGCCTACTCCTAACGTACCACGTTCTATAACAAGTAACGATTGACATTCCCGTTCATGTTTCTTGTACCATAACGATCCACGTATTCAGTACATTAATCCATTGGAGGATTCCAATTTCAACAACCTTGATATCAAGCTAGGCTGTTTCTTAGATGAACAGCTCCTGTTACTTTTCTTGATGACATCATGAGTTAGTTTTATTATTATTATTATTATTATTATTATTATTATTATTATTTCCCTAAAAAATTTCCCTGTCATAAAACCACAAGCAAGACTGGTAACTGGTAGCTTTGACCAAGCCTATACCTCAGTGGTTTGCATCCTAATCTCAATTTCAACGGGCCAATAAACACTCAACTTCCCTCTCCTCCCTGAAACCAAAGACACACAACCCCTCACATCACACAGACGTACACAAAGTACCCCTGGTTCCAAAGCAAATAAGCAGGAAATGGAGCCAATTTCCAAGCCAGGGCCCAGACAATGATCTGACTGACTTGGACCCCTGCTTAATAACTGCGTTGGGCATATAAAAAAGAAGTGGTTCAAAGCAGTCTTGAGAGGGTGAGTGCGCATGCATGTGTTTGTGCTTATGGTTTGATTGGTATGATTAGAAATAGTTGTTCATAGTCATAATCTTTCTTTGTTGTAATTAAACTTTGTTGCTTTAATTGAGGATTTGCAAGTGTTTGTTCTGCCTGTAATACATGTCATGGAGTCTTTGTGGTCGCTTCTTGTGTTGATCATTTGCATTTATTATAACAGCATGTACTAGAGCATGGGAAGCCACATGAACGTTCTGCAATAATCAAGGAATTAGCCGGGAAGATAGTTCAAATGAGCCAGCAGAAGTTTGCCTCCAATGTTGTGGAGAAGTGTTTAACTTTCGGTGGTCCCTCTGAACGTCAGCTCCTAGTGAATGAGATGCTTGGCTCTACTGATGAAAATGAGCCACTTCAGGTTTGTCAGATCTCTAGTTGCTGTCTGTAAATTATATAAGAAATGGTTATTAATCCTCAAGGGACAACCTTCACTGATGATATTGGTGGCCTTTCATTTCCTCTCCTTTCTTTTCTTTCCTTGACTTTTATGTCACAGTAATGGTGTTGCAAGTTTCTGGACTGGTTTGGAAGCAGATAAGTTATCAAGTTGGGATAGGCCATGCCTTTTGTTTTCCTCCTTTTAAAAATGTTGTTTTATTCATATAAGCAAGTTGAGGCTTTTGCCGCCTAAAGCACTCAGTGTGGCCAGTTACACAATGCCAGGTATTGTGTCCCTAGGAATGCCTGATGAATTTGAGGGAAAGTTATATTACCTTAGGCTTATGCTTTATATCCAGTATTTGAAAACTCCAAGTTGTGCATTTTCATGCAGTTAGGCACCCAATAGTTATGACTTATGCCTATCAATACAACTTGCATTGGTATTGGTGATGGACATTGAGGGTTATCTACGGTTATACTAGTTTCTGGAGATAGTCTTTTTAATGTTTTCCTGATGGTCTGCTACCTAAAACCATCCTTATCAGTATGGTAATGACTGAAAAAGATATATATTATTTTTGTGTGGCACACTAATCATATTTTACTAATAGATAATATTAACATATTATAGGCATTCTACATATTTTGAGAGTCTGCCTGCTACTATGGTAGTGCCTAGGGTATCAGGTAAGTGACACATTAATGGTTTGGGCCACATTCTATGTAACTCCCCCACCACCACCCCGGGTTTCTCTTCCAAAAAAGAGAAGATATTGGAGAAAAGTTGTAGAAACTGAAATACCTTTTTGACTGTGCAAACATATATATATATTTTTTTTTTCCTTCTTTTATCACTTTTCATCTAAAACTCAGAAAGTATAGTGCGGCCTCTAATAGTTAATAAGAGGGACAATTTCTCCATTAAAAAAAATAAGTGTTAATTTTTCTGCCACTGTAATTTTTTATTTTTTACAGTTACACATCTGCAAGCACAAAAAATGATGATCCCACAGGCATCCTTTTCAGTGTACTGCTTACCTTTTTGTGAAAAGAACACATCCTACACCCACTTTAAGGAAAAAAGAAAAGAAGAGAGAAAAAAAGCTCATAATATCTTTTTATAAAAACTTTTTGAATAAATTTTAATGTTTTGTGAAGAAAAAAGTGCTACTGTCTACCTTAAGATACTGGGAAAAAAGACTCTTGGATGTTCCAAAATAGCGAATATTGATTTAATAAGTCAAACCATTACATATATGAATGATGATACTCGTGCATAAGTGTGTACAAACATATGTAGGTGCATGTAATTTTTTCATTCTAATAACTAATAATCTTTTCTCAATAAGTAAGATACACTCTAATAATTAACAATACAATAGGATTTTTTACAATTTTATTGATTATTAAGTAATAAGATTATTAATTATCCACCATGAATCCAAATTGGTTCCTCAAAAAAGTATTAATTATTAGAACTATTAACTTATTAAATATTAATTATTAGAGGTTTCATTATAAGAAAAGATTTTGTTGTTGAAACATAAATTAGATGGTTCTTTGTTGTGAGCATAATGGTTAGAGTAAATTGGGCTGTGCATGAGGCCAATCCATACTGTCCATCTGTGCTAATGGTCAAACCAGAGGCAGAGAGAGAGAGAGGTTGAAGACCCTTGTTTTTTTTTTCTTTTTTTTTTTTGGGGGGGGGGTGATAAGTCAGAGAGGTGTTTCACCATTTCCTATAATATTATGCTTAGGAAAGGCTCTCACATCATCCCTAACCTTTAAATTATTTTTTTTTTTGATAAGTAATAGTTGTATATATATGGAGCCCAAGATGGGCAACCAGGGCAAAACCTAACCTTTAAATTTTTCCTCCAAGCTCAGCTAAAATCCTCATTAAAAAAAAGCTCAGCTAAAATCTCCAGGTAGATTCTTAATATTCTCTGGCCTATCATTCATTGCTGTCTGTCAGTGTGGTTAGTGATTGTAGTTCTGTTCCATTCGTCCATTCTTTTGACATCAAGTCCTTGTGATTTTGGACTACAAAGTTCTGCACAATAGCTGATATGTATTCTTTCAATGTAATAGCTTATCCAAAAAAAAGGGTTTATAGTCACTAGCTTTTAGCTTTGTGGTAATGATGGGGGAACATAAATATCTGCAGGGAGTTGTCCTTGAATTCTAGATATTTTTTGTCACTTCCTATTTTGGCCATATTTTTGGTGTTGTCTTTTAAATCTGTTGGATTTTTTACCAGCATCTAAACTTCAAACCTTATGTTGGTCCATTGATATGTAAGTTTCATAGAGCAAGGAAATAAGTACTCATGTTGGATTTTCTTCTTATTGTTATTGCTTTTGTTTCCAGGCAATGATGAAAGATCAGTTTGCAAATTATGTTGTACAAAAAGTACTGGAAACTTGTGATGATCAGCAACGTGAGCTAATCATGACCCGAATTAAGGTTCATTTGAACGCACTGAAGAAATACACTTATGGGAAGCATATTGTTGCTCGTGTTGAAAAACTTGTTGCTGCTGGAGGTGCTTGTTCTCCCTCTGTATTTTGTTCATGCAGACTTATTTTTTTTCTTGATCGGTATCATGCAAACTTTTTGTTTGTTATCTTTTCTGCCTTGACCCATATTGTATCCCGATGCCTCTTTCTTTCAGTAAATAACCTCATGTTACAACACCATTTCTGGGGTGTTGTATGACATTTCATTTCTGGCAGTTTAACTTGACTAACCAACAGATTAAATAAATATCCCATGGCTGAAAATGCTTGTTAGAGAAACAGTAAACTTCATCAACTAATTGCTTCCTTCGCTTTAGATCCCCTTTCTTCTGATTATCCTTTTTAATAAATAAAATGATTCTTTCAATACACTACTAGCTCTTTTAACTATTTATTTCATTTGTTTGCAGAAAGGAGAATTGCTGCTCAGACTCCAAACCCTGCTTAGTTGCCATAGGAAAGAAAGTTGTTGTACAGCTAACTGAGGCTAGTTTGAACTACCTCCCTCCCTCTATTTCTTCCGGTATCTAGTGCGATCTCCATCTTTAAGACAGGTGTGAGTGGAAATAAAGTTGTTACTTGTACTAGAAATTGTACATTGTGTAGTTTAAGGTTCATACAAAGAATCAAGTAAGCCGAGGCTCAGATGTTGGGTACTCCTGACCTGATGATGCCCCTGCAGAGAAGATAAAATGACGATACAAGTTTCAAGGGTGTAAAAATGAAAATCGGTGAGGTAGTTTATATTTAACGTGACTGTACAAATGTTGCCATGTGGAGAGTCGATATTTAGGCGAGGCTGGAATTTTTTTCATGTATGGTTTTGACAATTTTCTTATGTGGCTGAGTATTAATGTTTAGGTCTCTTTATTTGTCTATATCTTGGTATGTTGATTTTGTGGTTCCATTCATGCATTTGATTTGTTCTCTTATGTGGTGTGGCCAAGTTGATTTTCCCCCATAAATGTGTCCCTTGCCTGGATAGCTGTCAATTTCTGTTACAGATGAGATGGGTTATCTATATTACATTCCTTGTTCTAGGAAAAATATTTGAAAAAAATCAAATTTTGTGTAATTTTAACCCAAGCCAATTTGATTTTTGGCAATAAGCACTTGTCATTCTTCGTGGACATTACATGAGGCTTGTGGTTAATTTTACTTGTGTTTCCCAGGGCATATTTTGCTTGTAGGAGCTCAATTAGTTTGTGAATAGTGCTCTCTTATCTCTGACCATAATCTCCTCAACTAGTTATCAGGAGGTTGCGAAATGATCCAAAAAGTCTATGCATTAATCTCTTTTAAATGTCTGTTGATTTAAATCAATATTTTAGACAATGTTTAAAATATTAGTCCTGTCCAGATGCTACATGGTTCAATCAAGATTAGTTCTTTAGAATGTTTTCAAAAACCTTGCCCGCTTGCTCGCTTGGGTGAATTAAGGCTAGTATTTTGTTTCTTGATCCTGGTTTCTTTCAAAATGGAAAGAACTCCAAAATGAAAAAAAAAAATCTTTAATAAGACTTGAAACACTACTGTGTCAGTATGTATTATAATAATATCATATTGCGTGTGTTATGACTCATTTTTTGGTAGGTTATGCACACCGTTATTGTGGTTTTCATGTTCCAAGTCCACTGAAAATAGAAAATCTATTCATCCTTAAATTCTCTCTTTACAGATTTTGCTGGCTTGGGCTTCGTATAAATCTGTATCATCTTCCTTGAGTGCAACCAGCAATTGATTACTGAGAAATGTTGCTTGAATAGTTGGAGTTTTCTTTTGCCATCATGGCTTTGCTACATTAATCACAGTTAAACTATTTGGCTGGTTGAAGAGTGCCTGCCTGATATCTTTCTTGCCGTAAAACTAGTTTATAATATATATTTTTTGGTCTTCAGCTGAAATCTCATATAGCCAAATGAGACTTCAGCTCAAGACTAGTTTGCTCGAAACTAGTTTATAATATTTTTTAGTCTTGACCTCTCTTTCGAGGGCATAGGAAGTGGGGGTTAGTAGGGTTTAAATTACATTAACCCAGAGATTTTAAAAAGAAAAAGATTCGAGTCTGGACTTAATATAAGATTCGAGGGAAAAAAAAGATGATGCGTTCCATAACTTCCATAGGCTGCACAAGATGCATTTTCGGATTTTCCCTTGGACAAGACATGAAAGAGAGAGAGAGAGAGAGAGAGAGAGAGAGAGAGAGAACAAATGAGCTGCATAGACTTGGTTTTGGACGGTTACAACTTCGAAAATAGAAAGTCTCATCATCAACAACAATGAACAAACCTGGTTTGAAGTGTGCTTGGTTGAAATTTTCATCTTTAACAAGCATGAATGATTTTGATTTTTGCTAATGGAAATGTCATTTGAGGATATAAGAAGTGATGAGGACAGACCTTTTCCAGAAGAATGGCTGCTCTAGGCACTTGTACATCGCTATGGCAAAAGTCATATTTGAGCTCTTGACAATACAAATACAGTTGATGATAATGTAAAAATAAACACCGCCTGTCTTTCCTGTTGAAGCTAGCTTTGCAATACTTTCCCCTAATCTCACTGGAGTGTTTAGCTCAGGAATTTGTACTTAAAAAAGTGCAATGAGACACAACATCAAAGTCATAACATTGATGTACCCTAATGTGAGTCATCTCTCTCTCTCTCTCTCTCTCTCTCTCTCTCTCTCTCTCTCTCTCTCGTAACGAGGACAAATCCCCTTATTTGTCTTCCGCGATATTGGGATTGATACATATTGCTATTTATAGTAGGACTGAGGGAAAAACTCCGGACACGGGCATTGACCTAACAACACACGGACTATTTAAATCACAGAGGATGCAACAACAGAGATTTTAACCCCCACGGTTCCACTAAATACTTGGACTTGGTACGTCAAGCACTCGAGGCTCGTCCTTCCTACTACTAAATCACTGCCCTTGTGGTCTTTCTCTCTCTCTGCCTGCTACATTTTTTTTTTTTGGATACAAGCAACATAGGGAGGGGGATTCTAATACTATCTGCATGTGCCATATGCAGTGACTTAAACCGAAGGGGGGGGGGGGGGGTTGTTGGAGATGAATCTTTCATCTCGGATAGGCCAACTCGCCTCTCTCTACCTGCTACTTACCCAACTCCAAATTAAGCAAATCTGATGGGTGGAGCAACTGGGATGTCAAATATGTGAAGGTTAAATAAACTTGCATATGAAAATAGTGGCATACTGCAACTGACAGCAAAAGGTCAATAATATATCCACTAGATTAGAATTATAACATGGTTTCATTGTGCCATTTGGCCCATTTCCCATCTAAAGTAGGCAAAGAACATATATTATTGACCTTTTGCTGCAATTTAACAACCAACCATTTTGATTTTAACAATTTCCCAATGTTTATCATTGTATGCTTTCACCATGACTTCTCTTCAAGAATCAGTGAGTAGGCTACAAGAAACTATTTTAAAAACCTGTTAACTAACTTGCTTAAAGTTAAATACACCATGAGGCATAGGAAATAAGAGGGTGAAGGAAAGAGAGGACCTTAGAAGGCTTTGTTTCACTTCAATATAATATGTTTATGCACACAAAATCTATTTATTCTTCCACACAAAATCTCATTAATAGATCATTAGATCTAACCCAGCTCCCCCTTCTTTTCCATAGATATATGTGTGTGTAGTGTGTGTGCACGACAAAGATAAAACCTTTTTTTTTTTTTCAGGGTTCCTTCTTATGTGAGAGAGCCGACTTGTGTGAGTTGTCATTGGGTGTAAATGAATTTTCGGATTTGAGTGTTTTACTTTTGTAATTTCTTCGATACATAATAAATTAATCATTGTTGTTCATGAACATAGGCATTTTGTCGGATAACGTAAATCTTATATCTTATATGTCTTTGTTTGAGATCAATTCATTGTTTATTTTTATTACGTCCACACAACAAGGACACGCCATTTCTTTCCCTTAGGAATCCAAGTAGGAGAGTTTGGAGTTGTAAATCAATCCAGACACATAATTTCTTTATCTTTTGATCAGTCATTACAAGGAATTAGAGATAAAAGGCTGTTAATGCTCGTGTTAATTGAAGATTACAACATTCCGCAGCACTTCATCATTTCATAACAACATTTAAACAAAGAATAAGAAAACCCATTTTTTTAAACATGTCAAAGTTAAAGAGTTACAAAGGCAATGAGAAGCTTACATTTTGGTATGCATTAATTCAAATAATCATCGTCATCATCCTCAAGCTTTTGTCCAAACCCTCTGGCCCCAGCTCTAGCTCTCACCTTCCTTTTCTTACCACTCTTCTTCTTCTTAGCTGCCTCTTCTTTCTCAAATTTCTCTTTCTCCCTCTTCTGCAAGAAATCTGTCACCGCTATGTAGATAACCTGGGAGAACCCAAATCATCAGAAATTCGCAACCACCCAATTTCTAAAATAACAAATCTGTGTCATTCTTAACAAAATCAAATTGATTTCAACAAAATAAAAAGAAAATCATGAAGGCTAATTTACCCCTATAGTGAGAATAGACAGGCCAATGAAAGCAATGAACAGCAGAATTGAGATGATGTTGGAGCCATCATCACCACCAGTGGAAACTATCTGCTGGGAATTCTCAACTGGGTTTACGTCTGAAGGCAAATCATCTCCGGATATAGCAGAGATTCTCCAAATTAGGTTGTTTTTATGAGAAATTTTACAGGGTGGGTTGTGAAAATGGATGGTTCTTCTTGAAGAAAGAATGGCTGGGGAGGAGAAGTATGAGGTAACAGAGAGAGATGAATTGTGGGTTTTAAGGGAACGATGAGGTTTTGAGTTGAAAATGGAGGAGAGAGGCGATGGAGATAAAGATAGAGATGTGGCAGCCATGTTTCATCTGCTACCACTTCTCTCTGTGTCCAGTTACTCGAGTCCTAATCTCCAATACGGGCAATGCATACAAGGGATGTCTAAACTCTGAATTACTGTTTTGAGTTATTGAAGAAGCCGTAGGCTGCTGACACCTGTCAGTTAGACATCATCTCCCAGAGAAAAAAGTGGAATTTTTATATGAACATTGGCCAATCAGAAATTCACAATCCGGTCATTCAGATGAATTGTTTAATTTTACGGTATGCTGACTTAAATTTTTATCAAAAATATTTACATAATTGATGTAGTAATATTGAAATTGTAATGGGTTTGATTTACAATACATGTTTGGATGGTTGGTGCGATTTTATAATGAGTGGTTTGGAATTCAAATAGGACTTTCATGGCATTTGAATATTTGTTTGGACCTTTTTGAAACAGTATTTGAGCATTTTCAAATTCAAACGTCTATTTCGAAAAAATGTCAATGATGAACTTTTTTTTAAACTTCTGCTTTAAACACGTTCATTTTTATTTATATAGCACATTCAATATTTTTAACAATTCATACAAACATTACAACATGCTTATATCATTTAAGTATGTTTCAAATACATTCATCTAAATATTCACATCTTAACTCAAATTTCACTTTTTTAAAATACACATTTTCTTAAACCACACTTTGTCATTGTTCATCCAAGTGAACACTCAATCCATTCAAGAATTGCTTGAAAAGAGTCATTGATGCTAGTGTTATTATCATTCAATTTTGACAATAAAAGTTAAAGACTCACATGAATCAAATAGTTATACTCAAACTGCAGTGGCAATAACATAAAGCTATGATCTTACTACTTTTGCTTTCGTATAATAAGTGATTAGTCTCTCATCTAGACTTTATGGGAACATGGGTACAGATGCTTAATAGTTTTTCATCATAAGTCCACTTTCACGTATATGTTTTTGAGCTCAGGTCCTTTGTCGATGAGCTGGCAGATATTACTATTTTACCCTTTTTTTCGATAGTGAAAGCATGAATATTGGCTGAGAATTACTTATCGCAAAGGCCTTCGTGACAATCTTTAGCAAGCTTTCCTCGCGTTTGCTTTTTCGGATCTCAACCATGTTGTCCTCTCTTCGTCTACGACTTTTCTTGGCAGCAACAACTACATACTTGTTCTGACGAACCTTGGTCCTCCCGCTCGATCTTAGCAACATGGCTATCACTCTACTAAAACCCTAGAACTGGAGATTGTAGAATGTTGCTATTTGATCACTCATCGTCATACAAACATGGCGAAAAAAGGCCCATTCAGCAAAGATCTAGTATAAATCTTACACAATTGTCTTTTGGGAAAGACCCTTCACAACAATATTGGCGGATGAGGCCACATAACGATGAACCAGTGGCTTTGGTTTGTGACAACTACGGGCATAAGAACGCAACGGTGCACCAATAGTCAAATAGAATAAAACTTGTAAGCGATCCAAGCAAGGTCATTGTCGTTGTCATTTCAGATCGGAGACCATTGTTGCAGGTCACAAAGCCTCGTGTGTGACAACCATGTATAGTCATCGCAGCTGCAAAAAGAGATGATGAATTGAGAGTCGCAGAAAATAGTGACCAATAGTAATGATTGGCTAGAGAAAATGAAAACAGGATTTCTGAAGATTTTTATTTTAGCATCTTTGATTGCCTCTTCACCAAGTATTCTTTGACAGCAACATGAGCTACGAGTAGAAATTTATCTTAAGCATTGAATTCATGTTCCGTCACATTTTAGAGTTAAACTTCACTATTTTTTTACAAAACAGTAAAATCTTACTGTTTTAAGAAAATAGTAAAATTCATTACTTCAGAGTTAGTGAAATTTATGTCCACGTAATGATTTTTTTGTATCGAGTTTATTGGCTTAAGACAATAAAATTTTATTGTCTTTGAATTTCTAGACTTTGATCATTCTCTCCTAGGTCACTTTTTTTTTTTTTTTTGTGTCAAGACTTAAAAACAACGAAATTTCAACATTTCCCAATAAAACATCAAAATTTCACTATTTCGTATGAATTTTTTTTGTTAAAAATTTCATATATAATATGGATATTGTTTGATAGATCTCAATTTTAAGAGTTCAAATATAAATTTTATTTAAAATAAATTTATAATTTATAAGTTATTTAATTTTGAAATTTAAAAATTATTTCCTGCAATATTTCCTCAATTGAAGAAAGGTAGTTATAGACATGGAAGTTTTATATAATAATGGGTATTTTAGTTACATAAATATTGAGTCACTTTTAAGATTAAATAAAATGAATTTGGACTCATCCTAATTAACAATATATTTATGAACCTTTGACCAAATTTGCTTTTTTCTTTCTCCTCATGTCATATGATATAGTGCTGACTGTTCAAATATCTCAAAAATTACTTATCAAACATCTCATAAGATTTTAAAATTTAAGGGTGACAACATTTGACATAGAATAATAAAATGGAGTAATCATTCTACATATATATTCTACTAATACTTTCTCTTGTCTTGGAGCATTGAAAACTAGAACACAGAAGTGAATAAAGAAACAAGTGACCAACTAATAAGGACAACCTTATTAATTATAATTCTTAGATTGTCCACTGGTTATTGTTAGGAGCCTTAAAAAGACCAACTTCAAAATGATAAAAATTACTTTTAGTCTTGCTAAAATTACATTTTAATAGTATATCGTATTAAAAAATTATTTTTTGATATTTCTGTTCTAATAATTAAATGTTAAAATAAGAAAAAACTTTGTCAAATTTAGATCACACGTTTAGAACAATGCGAGCTCTTGAAATGGATAGTTCCCTACTAGAACACAAGTCATATTTGATAAAATATTTAACTTTTTCAAATTTTGATAGCTTCAAAAACCAGTCGCTAGAGTGATATTTTAGTAATTTTTTAATTTTATATTTTTAGATAATTAGATAAATAAATAAAAAAGTTTATTTTATATTTAACTATTATATTTGATTTTATTAAAGCAATGAATATTATATAATTTGATATAAAGATAAATATCTTTTATTAAAATGAAAAACAATTAATCAATTCCATAATGGAAATGCACTGAATTAATGATTTTGAATGAACTAACTAAAATAGTCAGTCTATTGTGAAGCATCTATACTAAAATATGATTTTGGTAACTCCTATAACTCAATCCTTGGAACTACTCTGAGACAGTCATTATATTGAGAATTGAATATTAGGACTTGAATGTGAGATGGATATTTTTATTTGAACAATTTTAGTTAGAAATTTTAAATTTAATTCTTTTTTTTTTAATTAAAAAGACTAATAAGGACAATTTTTATGTGTAAAATCATTTATAAATTAGGTTTGGTTTTCTCTGCAATATCCCTAAAAATTATGTGTAAAATATTGTTTTATTAAAAAGACTAATAAATAAAATTAAATAAATAAAATTATTAGAATTTAGTGTGAAAACCCTAAATTACAATTAGATTTAAGTGTGGAATGTATGTTAAGAATAAAACAATTCAAATAACCGTCTAAAAGGCAAAAAAACATCTCGCTCTTTTTTTAATTCTCAATTATCTATCCTCCAATATAATTAATAAAAAATTTATAAAACTAAGTGGGAACAAGTTTAAAAAATCTTATTAGTGAGTAGAAATTAAATTTATTTTTTAAAAAACTTGTGAA